>JAQFYM010001859.1:0-28228 GCA_034694785.1 Agrenia bidenticulata | reverse complement strand
GCTATTCAGATTTGACCTGCGAGGTCGGGAAGTATGGTTCTATAGCTCATGACGGATTTAGATAGATAGATAGATAGATACATTTTTACAATTTTATGTAGAGGATTCTTCTGGAACAAAGGAGGGGGTCAAATTTGTGCGTTCATGGTACGGATTACATTGTAGATTCAGCATTGAGCAAGTGAAAGGAACCCGCACAATTTGATACTCCAGTCCAGCAAGGACCACCAACTGCACTCTGCACTGCCTTTCATTGAGCTCTTGTCACGTGTGCCTATTTTAATACATTGCACTAATCCCACTCACAATATCTGACACATGAATATTCCAAAAGTTCGTCACCCTATGCATTCTGAACATTACTTTAAGTTAGAATTTATATGAGTTGAGTGAAGCATAGTTAAATAGTTTTGCCTTGCTTTCTAGAGCTGGACACTGTCTGGCTGGTCTCTGGGGTTGATTAGCAAATTGTTGAAAACAGCAACAGATAGTTGACAGAAAACGAGAGAGTACTCTAACAGGTCTCAGCCGAGTTAGTTTGTATTTTTTTGTTTAACGAAAACGTTATTTCAAGAGTCATACTATTATAACAGATAACTAGTTGTAGTTTGATAAGACGACTGGTAAGAGTAGAAAATTCCAACTTCACTCCGGAACCAAAATCTAACTGTCGAGGTGAGAGGGTAAAAATTTAAATTCCATTATTCCATTGGAAATTGGAACAATTATTTTAATTCACTTTTACTTCCAGACATCGTCTACAACATCTTCGTCACCCACAGTCTACATAGGCATTTCGGTCCAAATCCCGATTTTCACAAATACGTTGTTGGGAGTAATTGAAAATTGAAGAAGGTATCTTCTTAAACTTTTGACTCAACAAATTATAACGTTGTAATGCGATTAATATGTGATCAGCTGATTACATTGCATATTCTTAATATATACTGAATGAATGACTTAGTTAGAAATGTGAAATGCCTCTTGATTCTTGATTCCAATTTCCAATCCACGACCAGTTTTCTCCTGATCGAGGAGATACATTGGCTGAAACTAGATTATTTGAAGACGGGATTAATCAGCTGATCCGATTGAACATATATTTTTGTATTGATTTAAGTGTTTCTTTTATTATTCGTCCCTCAGTCAAGCAAGTTCTCAAATCAATTATTCTGTGTCTGGAGTGGGGCCGGTGGAGGTGGAAGTAGCGAAGAAAATCGTCTTGTACTTGAAGATAAAATCGCAACAACGTAAGATTTTTGTTTTGTTTATTAACACATGGGTTATTTTATTATTGCAAGCTTGTCTTTAAGAAATATCTGGCGATGTAATTTATAATTTAATAATATGCAATTTTATAATAAGCAATTCTATTAATCTAGACTAAATTGCCTAATAATCAATTGGACCTGAGATCGGCGAAGAATATTCAGAAACACTAGTCATGAGCATCGTGTGCACAATATGTCAAGATCTGGTTACAGAAAATCCCCAAGCGCTTCCTAATGGACAAGATTTGTATATAATTGCTGTTCAATGCGGCCATCTCTTCCATCGATATTGCCTTTTGGAATGGTTTCAAAAACTTGGAAGCGTAACTACGTAAAATACCTATTACCTTAATTTAATCGTTTACGCCATGGACGGACCCAGTCCCATTCCATTAAAGAACAGCGTAGGACAAGGCTTAAAATCATCTTGTTTTTCAGAAACGGAAACTGTCCCTGTTGCAAAGCTATTGTGTCCGTTTCGGAGGGCCTTAGAATTTATCCTTCGGGAGATGAAGACAGTACTGCTATCACAGAAACGTTGGGAAAGGCTAGAGCTTTTTCCGAACAAAACGCTCACCTTCGGGCCGAATTAGATCAAATAAATGAGGTTTTAGAAGACACTGGGTGTCAGTTAGAAAATGAAAGAGTAAATCATGAAATCCTTAGGTAAAATATAAAATTCAAATGTCTTGCTCACAGATCCACCGAGTTTTAGCAAATATATAACTTAAAGAGTTTTTTCTGTCTCACCATCTCGTAGGTTTGAGTTTACTCAAAAGCTTTCTGAAATGGACGAGCTTAAACGGCAGTTAGAGGAAAAAGACAAATTACTTGAAGTAAGTGAAAATAACTGGAAAGGAATTGTCGAAAAGAGTTCCAGCGAACGACATCAGCTGCAACTAGATATACAAGTCATGGAAGCTCGTCTAGTTGAAAATGCAATTGAGTTGAACAATCGTAATAGTAAGATTGCAGAACTTGAAGTGAAGCCAGAAGTGGAACAATCGGAACAATCAAAAACAAAGTTGAATGCAAATTATGGAGACGAAAAGGCTTGTCAAACTGATGGAAGGGTAACTATTCTTTTGATAAAAATACCCACGTATTTTTTTTTTTTCTTAAATACAATTTATTTAAATCCAGGATGCTGCCTTACTTCAAGCTCGTCTAGTTTCATACAAATCATGCTTGCTTCACATGGAATCAGAAGTTCGACTTTTGGAAGAAGAGTATGGCAAACTTGAAATTCAGAAACAGCCTTCTGGACTTTCAAAAAGGAATTTTGACTTGGCCATGGAGATAAGTAATGAAGATAAAATTAAGCAAGACCTTCTAAAGTGGGATTGTTCATCGGAGTCAAGCGACTTTATTTCGACTGAGTATGTGGGAATGGATGACAATGAAATGTTGCTCGAAGAGGACACTGAACTTCCAGAATCAGATGATCCCCAAATAGGACGCAAAGACAGTTCGATGACTGAAGCTATTTCAGGCGATGAGTTAGGTGTAGGTCTTACCGCTGAAGAGTTCCGTGAGTTAGCAGTAGATAATCTTAAGGGATAAATAAGTATATACTCATTCATAATGTTGCAAGTTTAAGAATTTGTATGATTCCAACGTGTATTAATACGTGTACGATACACCAATTCCTAGCGGGCTGATGAGTTCCATCGACTGCATTTTCAACTATTTTACAGATGGTAGTTACCTTCACTTACTTTCAGCAAAAGTGTTAATCACGATTGCCAAATTTTGTAATCAAATTGTGATAAATTCTGTCGCAAGTTAATTTTACTAAACATGTGAAGTTCGTGTCCGCAAATCATCAATTCTACAATCATTTTTTCTTATTTTAAAGGTTGCTCTCTTACTACTCTTACTACACTTGATACTTGGGTACTAGAGTAAAATTGATGACTACATGTATAATTGATATATGCGAATAAAGTACTTGGTCAGTAGAGTCGATGAGGGATTCAATGCTCGTGGTCGACCACTCTAAAATTGATATTTTTTCATTCGTATCTTAATTCTCTTACATTATATACGGCATACGTGCGACTTTGAGAAACTAGCCCAAACATTTGTTTTGCAGACTCCAGAGAGTCCGAAATTAGTTAAAGGTTCGCATTTACTAATTTTAATATTCATAGCAGTGGATGGGGAGTGGGTAATGGAATCGGGGGTAATGAAGGAATTACATTGCTAGAGTGAGGGCAATAAGACATAGGAAAGCAAGTGGGGAACGGAATGGTTGGGGCAGTGCAGCAGGACAATGTAAGGGGAGTGGGGGTAGAGGGACAACTTCTAATATATTTCATGGGTGAGCCCTTTCGAAAGTTAAATTTATGGACTATTGTCCTCTAAGCATATGCGAATCCACCCCAATGACCCCAAGTTCGAGGTCAGTGAACCGTTGCACGTGGATGTAAACATATTTAGTTTGGCTTTCATAGTGTACTTTTTTTTATTAGTGTGGCTTCAGCATCACATGACTTTTTCCTATCCTCCATCTAAAACTGTTAAGTTCATTTCTCCGAGACGCCATGTCACATTGTCACCATGTCGTCTCCTCTCCGTCTACCTCAGTTTTCGTCCGGGCTTCACCCAGTCAACGTCCTCTTCCCTCTTCGGTGACAGTGAACAAGCTTTTGGATATATTCTAAGATTGAAGATATTGGACCAAAGAAGTGTTTTACGGCAGAATTTCACCGACAGTATGACCCAGGTTACCAGGTATCCTTCGGCCTCCAATATGGACGAAAGCCATAACAGCTTGAGCAAAGTTATAGACGACGAGACGATGAATGTTCTGATTGAAGCTATGAAACTAGCGTACAATGGGCCACATCCTTTGTCCGGAAAGGAACCGTTTCCAGATTGTTCTTTGCATTACTGGACAAATGTGGACCACGAGTTTCTTAAAGCTATTGTCAAGATCAACCCTGATTTCATCTCTTGTCTACCGTGCCTTTCATATTCTGATAATCCAGAGTATCCCGAGGGTAAACTTTCTTTGAAAAATTACTGAAAAATCAAAGTTATTTAATTGCACTCAAAAATACTCAAAATTGATTTTATTTTGTTTAGAGAAACGCAGGGAGCTTTTGATAATAGCAGAAGAATCGAGAACCAATTTACTTGAAGAACAACAAACGAAGAAATTGGGTCCGTGGTCAAACAACCTCAAGAAACTGGATGCGAAGAATGAACTTGGTCAGTTGTTTTTTAAATCGATGTTCATTCATTTATGCCTGGCTATTCCCGAATTTAACGAACACTTTTACTTTACAGAGGGAGAACCAATGCTAGAGGGAAGTGAGACGGTTTACAGCGAAACCCCGAACCAGTCCACAACTGCAGCGATTGGTCAAGAAGTTAGAATGATGAGAATCTTGCAGGGGAATAATAGTTCAGCAATTTGCCAGAGACCTTGTTTCGGTCCGTTTCCTCAAGTAGGCACCCACAACTATCTAGAAATGCGACCAGCGAAATTTCAGAAAATTTTCCAGACCAGTGCCTCTAAAATTGCTGATAGAGGTACCAAACTTCCATTGGAGCAGGTACAGCGTTTTCAGCCTTCAACAGTGAAGATGGAAGACGAACAGGAAGCAATGCGGATGGATCTATCAAGCCCGATTCCATACCCAAATCAAGCCCTGAATTCTGCCATGCAATTTTACCCTGGGAGCAATCAAGTGAATTACCAAGGATTATCACAAGCAGCATTGACCAATAGTATGGGATTTAAAGAAAGTAACGGATGGAATCAATCCTACAGCGATTATGAGTCGAGTGGATATGAAACAATGGAATCCAGCACGGGAAAGGATCTTGAGAGTATGTTCCAGGAAAATATGGCAATTTCTTCCTCGAAAATGAAAAGCAAATCTACTCTAAGTTCAACTGCAGTCCCAAGAACCGCTCCGATTTCTTTCAACAGTCCTAAAATTCAGAAATCTTCTCCGAGGGCTTGCTCCAGTTCTTCAAGCCGAGAGGATCGAGCAAGAGTGAATCCTTTAAGTTTTAGCCCTCCAGCAAGAATTCGTACTTACAATCCTATGCAGAAAAAATACGAGTAAGGAAATTTTAAACTTTTGTTCCAGGTTTCAGAAATTTCTTCAAAGATAAATATTTCAATATTTTCAATGATTCATAGGTACGAATGTGTTTTCTGCAAAGGAAATGATCAACCCGAAATTGTGTATAAGTCTCATCCTATTAGGATCAACGAGACTGTTATTTGTCCATTTTTGTGTAAACACGTCTGCGGAATTTGTGGAGCTACTGGGGGCAACGCTCACACCATCAAATACTGTCCATACAACCAGCGAGGATTCTTTGCTTCCCGAAATGCTGTGTATTCAAAAGGTCCACTTTCATCCCAGAACAGTGAAGATTACGAATACGGATTAAAAATCCCTTTTGGACGTAGCCAATTGATCCCCAGTTCTCCTGACAGTAGCCACAAGAAATCTCCTGTCGTAAGAAAGCTTAATTTTGATTTGAATGCAAGTACAACGAGCACTAATAAGGTGTTCTTCAAAAACCTTCACCAACTTCACTCTGGAAATAAGCTAAATTCTAAATATCCAATGACGAAACTTTGAACTGTATTGGCATCAAAATATTGACTGGAGGTAGTTTAGTTATTCAGAATATTTTTTACTTGTTAATTAGTCTTGTTGTTTCTTAAATTGGGAATTCAAATATTGTACAAACAATTCCCCTGGCTCTCCTTCCATGGTCGTGTTTTTCGTTAGATTTATAAATTGTCGTTTTAGTTTGTTTAACTGACTTAAGCTGGCTGGTTCTTCTAAGTTTATTTTTGCTTTTGAATGAGGTACTTCAATTTCTTCAATTTCTGATGATTTGTTCTGTTCGCAGATGATAACCTAGTTATCGTGAAATGTAAAAAATATTTTGAAATCTCTTCTTTGTTACCATTACAAAATTAGAATAATAAATGTATCATGTCAAATGTCCCCAAATATTTGATCATGAATTCTGAATAAAAACATTATTAATCTAATGAAAACTTTACCTGAATAATCTCGGATGTAGCTTTTTCCAAGGTGCGTAAGAAATTTGACTCTGATACGGGTTTCTGCATTAAAATTTCGAACCAAGTGTTTAATTAATCGAAACACTTCAATTTTACCCTTTAGTTGTTAAAATATTGTTAATACATTTTGCGTAGACTGATTCTGCTTTGGAGGACGATTGGAGAATAATGAATTGTAAATTCCACTAAGGTCAAGCGTTTCTCCTGGCAGTACTGAGAAAAATGGACTATCCCATCTGTTCTGAGGATCCGGAAGCTCAAACCTCTGTACTATGTGGTCAAACACTTCTCTAATCAACATAAATAATATTTATCATAATTAATACAGCCTTCTTAAGTAAATGAACTATGTAATTTCAATTATTGTTATACTAAATCGAAATTGTATTTTCCATAATTTTTCCAGCTTACTTCTTGTACTGTTCCTCTTCTGGTCTACCCATGTTCCATTGCCATGCCTGCCCTTCAGATATATCACATTGGACCGTCACTTGCCGGGTTGGAACAGCTTTGGAGGCGCAGAAGAATTCATACCTGTACCCTGTTCATTTGATTCAGGAATAATGTATACACACAAAGTTTACTGAACAGAAATTCCTACTCAGCTAATAATACAACGCTCATCGCTTACCTTTAATGTAATTCAGCGCATCGACTATCACAATATTCTGCTTCGTTAGAAGTCTTTCAAAAATTTAAAAAAGCTTTATTTTAAACACTATTGAACAGGCTTGGGATCGGAATCTGCTCCAGGTGGATCATAAAACTAAAATAAATTAAATGAATATTCGATAATTAAAAATACCAACCTCTGTGCTTCAGACTTAACTTTAGCCCGGAGCTCTTTCTCTTTTCTTGAATCTATAACCAGGACATACAACAAAGATAATTTCAATCTTCCGGCATAAACAGTAATACTCAAATCTCCAGACATAGATTCATGCCACAAGCCCGGATCGTTAAGCAAGAAAAACCTAAGTATTCTAATAAACAAGCTCTTGAAAGCTTTAAATTTCTATTGACATTGGAAACGAATTCAAAGCATCATTCAGAAAGTCTTATTGTGCCCCAAATTTGCACCCGGGAAAGTAATATTTAAAATACCATCAAGAATTAGATTCTTTTCTCCCCGGAAATTATCCTCTTCTCTTACAAGAATAACTTCTTTCTTCTGTTCTTCTCTAAAATACTCGGCAAGTTTCACAGCCCAAGCACTTTTACCACTCGAGGGGTACCCGCACATAATCACTAAAGGCATTTCAAACTAAATTAACTAGAGTCAAACTTGATGGTGAAACTGTCGAAATAAATTGAGATTTAAATGTTGCGCGGAATGTGTTCCAAATTAGCACAGACTATAGTCTTGCATCTTACGCGGGAGAAAGCCTCTACCCAATGGTTCAATGCCTCTGCCCCGCTTAAACTGTTATTGTCCAGAAACCCGCTTTTTCTCTCATTGTCACGATCACATTTCAAGCACTTGGGTTTTTATCAGTTTATCTCTGGAAGTGGTTCTCTTAGGATGTCAGATATTGCGATTGATCTTACTTCACAAAATAAGCGAAAGTCATCAGCAGTGTCAGCAAGCACCTCTCCGGTTAAAAATTCACCAAGTAAGAAACTTAAGACTACTTCTGAGAACATGCCGGGTGTAGAAATTGAAGTCAAAACTGCTGAGGTGCTGAAGGATATCGGTAACCGTAACAAAGGATCGCCTGTCAAGGCCCCCAAGGTTCAAGATGGGGTTGCTACGAAGCTGTACTTTGTCAAGATGACGGAGAAAGCTCATGAACCATCTAAGGGCTCTAAACTGGCTGCTGGATATGATCTCAAAAGGTAAATTTACTATAATTACTATCAACTATATTTCAAATGATTTAACCAGCTAAAGCCAAGCCAGCAGAAGTTTATCACAAGATTATGGTCAAAAACTGCTGTATGTCATAACAGGTACCCTTGTACCTTGCATTTGCATAGGAAGTTCCATGCAAAATATCGTAGAAAAAGATTACCCCGTTAATTAGTTTGCGCACCACAGTGGGAATATATAGGCTTTCAAGGCTTTGTCTTGCTGTATGGCCTAACAAAAACAAACAAGTAATTTTTTATAACATTTTGCATAGTGCGTACAAGTACAGTGTGCCGGCTCGAGGCTCTTGCCTGGTTAAAACTGACATCCAGATAAAACTGCCCCATGGAACGTATGGCAGAGTCGCCCCCCGCTCTGGTCTTGCTCTGAAGTTCAAGATCGATGTTGGAGGTAAAGTTTCTAATCAATAAATAAATGTACTTGAAGTTAGCGTTGTCAATCTGTGGATTAGGCTCATCACATGGGGCGAATATCAATTTTTGTTCTCATTAATTCTAGCTGGTGTGATTGACGAAGACTACCGTGGAAATGTTGGTGTGATTCTCTTCAATCACGGAGATGTGGATTTCGAAGTTAATGAGGGTGATCGTGTGGCCCAACTCATCTGCGAGAAGATATACTACCCTGAAGCTGTTGAAGTGAAGGTACCCCTCGAAAAATAATTAATCAAAATCCATATGTAATGTAAATGTTGAGTCGTATTCCAGTTTATAACGAGGGTGCATCTAAACTTTCAGACTTTAGATGATACTGAACGAGGAGAAGGTGGATTCGGATCTACGGGCGTGAGCAGTGTAGTCAATGCGTAAATGGATATACCGTGTACCTGAAAAATAATGAAAGCGTTTCAATTTCACTCTTTGTCAGTGTTAGTTTCCTCTCTCCTAATTACATTTCTTTTGATGACAGCCATTTATGAAAGGAAAATAAAGTTTCGATTCTTTAACTTCTATGCAAAACTTTCAGTTTGTTTGACACGGTTTAAGTTGTATGCACTAAGGATTTCTGTCCCGGCTACTAACAGCCCCGGGGGTTGATGGGGTTGATTATTTCAATCTTTTAAAATTATAGAGAAAGATAAATAAACATTTGAAAGTTTGGGAACTTATCAGTGTTCAGCTTTACTCCTCATTATCACGTTTTCCCCATTTATTTACATGCATAATATTATTTCACATTTATTCCCACGGTTTAGCGTACGTCAATTGCAATGCAGTCGCATAATAGCCTGTCCAAAACAGGTATATGATGATTCCTATTTCATGGCTGGTTAACCATTTGACTTGGCTTGATGCATTCAAAGAAGTTGAAGTTGATAAGATTGAGATTCGAAGTGCGTATCACATTTGCAAATATTGACTTCTGACATTTTACAAGTTCATCCATGCAATCTTCTGATTTTTGAGTACATCACCCAAATTAAATTAAAGTAAAACGGGTAAATTCCCTGCATAGTATTTTTCGACTGTTTAACTGTAAAGACCAATCAGGGCCTTTTGTAATTATGGTTATGTTTATATTCTACTTTGAGCCATATTGGTAAGCCTTGTGGTTGTCACAGTTTAGGTCTACCTACCTGTCACCGGTGGTGATCCGGTAATTACGATGGTAATCGGAAGGTGCAAGTAATAATTGTCAACTCTTACACAAATATAAATAACGTGATTTCAACTTGCATAGATGTATATAAAAAGTGTACTCTTACTCTTAACTAGATGTTTCTCCCATTCAATCAGGTGGAATTCGAATTTAGCTTGTTGAGAAAGCATTTCAACCCGACGTGTCACTTCATTCCATCATCATATGATTTAAAATATCTGAACTTATTGTAAAACATAAGTGCAAGTTATTTCTGAACCTAAATCGTATAGAAACCACATCCAACTTTTCTATAGCTACGCCTCTTCAAGGATATCTAAACTAGCACGGGAATGGCCGGCCGATGGACATCCAACAATTCGTCTGGAACATTAAAAACATAGGAAAATTTGGAAAGAACTCGTCAGCAACCATCACTTCACAATCCTTGTGCTTTTGACATTTTGTAGGTATAGTTATTAATAATAATTCTAGAGCTAAACATCATACACATCTACATACCGATGCCATACCTCGGTATGTTAGCATATACAGCATCACTAATCTCACACACTTCCTCTCAACATGCTTTGACAGTTACAAATAATTATTCCCCGTGCATTAAGTACTTTTCTATTATTGCATCGGTCCATGTCCTCATCCATCCATTCCGGTCATTGTATTCACATTTTAGCGAAAGTGTTATGAGTGAGCCCCGTGTATGGCGATGGTTCTTTCACGAGGTGCCTTAGCTCAGTAAATTTTGGATTGTCTCTGAAAATAGTTCAATCAACGAGTTTAGCCATACGCCCACTTGAAGCTTAAAAAATGTAAAACTAAATGAAACAAACTTACTTATCCCCAAGTATTTTGAAAATCACCGTTTCACTGAAATTTAAAAAAAAATAAAAGAAAGATTTATAGGATTTAACTCTACACTGAACTCATCAAAAGTTTTGCTCTATCCTATCATACTGCGAAATTATTTCATTACATAGACTTACCTCGTAGTTACGAAGCATCCGATTTGCCTCAGCCTCTGAAAAAAAATTAAATCAATAATTTAGTAATTTAAAGATCTCTCTCTCTCTCTCTCTCTCCCTGGCAAAAGTTAATCTTACATCCAAGGCTAAAAGACGATCCGCATTATTCCTGGAGGTACAGGCATCAGCTATAATGTGGACTTTGAGATTCCTCGAAAGAAGCTCAATCGCTGTTTGCTCCACGCATATATGTGTCTGAAAATAATGGAGATTATTTTTTAAAGTTTCACAAAGGGGAAAAAGTTCTTTAATTAATTAGCTGTCCCATGCTTCATTCACGATATCTCTTTGATCCAAGTAGTTGTTTGATTTCTAATTAATTTCATCCAGCTGCTACCAAGTCGACCCAGTTAGTCCATTTCCATGGATTTTTTCATCAAGGGACCTATATGCAACCGATTCGAGACAGCAGGGACAACACTGACAACTCGAGTATTTTTTCTCTACCCCCATATCCCTTCTTGATACTATGGATCATACCATGAAGATCAAATTGCTCAGAAGACTCAATCCTCTAAGTTTAACTTTATTCAGGACGAGGAGCATGTGGGAACTTAACAGATGGCAAGTTGGAGAAAACACATAAGCACTCAAGTAGTAGCTCCGAAGTCCGATGGGAAACTCTTTAATCCGTATTCATGACGAGATGAGATCAACATGTATAAAAATGTCTTGGACTTGTCTTTGGTCTTTGTATACCATAGGAACTAGAGAGGTATGAACCTCATTGCAATTTGCAATTTATTTTCTCAACCTCTCAAGTTCACATTACATCTAATTGATCCCAATACAACATCAAGCCCATTCAGGAGTTAATGCCACGAAGACATCCCCTGCCACGGGAGTGTATTGTATTCATGAACACCCTTATCTAAGAATGCCATTGTATGCAAACAGCACTAAAAAAACCTGCAGTCCTATAAGTCAAAACATTATGATAGCCTTTTATTGCGTTGTATATCTCCATTCCAAATTGGAAGTGGCCGATAAGCCCTTTTTACGACAGCTCTGACTCCGCTACAGCCCAAGTTGTATATAAGGTTCTTTTGGTCCTTTATTATTATTAAATTTTTATTTTTTTATATTAAACTACAGATATCCACTGTAAAGTAAGAATTTAGGATAGTTGTAGTACTGGTAACTGCTGCATAGCCTCCGCATGTGGGGTTTATGTCTCATAAATTACAAGTAATATCTTTTTTGTTGGCTGACAACAACACTACCAAACAACGAGAGATGTGTATCCTATGAATCCTAGTTGGCTTTATCTGCAATGCATCCATCCAGCCGTGGCTATTTTGTTGGGTGCACAATCCTTCTAAGATATATGCTTCATTTTTGAACAATAGGATCCTCGGCCATTATTCTAGAATTTTTTTGCAACTCTGGACATTCTTCCACTCTCCTTGGCTTCCTCTCTCGTGATAAATTATAAAATTACCCCTTGCCCTCCAGTCTTGTGAAGCAAGGAATGAGCCGTGGTCCCATATCTTTGTGTCAACCTTTGCGATATCTTTTCTATGCAAAGTTCTGGAGAGACGAAATAACGTACGTGCAAGTACAATAGCTTAGGAACATGTCCTGGTCTCATCACAAAACTCACGTGTCATGAATTTAACTGACAACTGACATGTATAGTTCATCATCATCATCATCTAGGTGGTATTGTTCCTGGGACAAAATAAACGAGAAAAAGGTGTGTTCCATCTAGGAAATGGATGTCCCTTATCCCCCTCATATCATGACAAATTATACGAGGAATTGAGCTATATATTCAGCATTCATCTACGACTGTCGTGACTATACTTACAATACTCAATACTGTCCTAAATTTTTTACTCTTCGTGTTTAGCTAATTGGCCTCTGCCAATTGAAGAAGTAATGAAGTGCGATGCAGCCGTAGTATACATTGAATACATACACAGTACAGTTCGTTAGTGCTCAAACTCTTACTTTTGATGCATACGTGTTTCCCCCCAATGCACTGCATTATCATGTCATAATGTCAAGCTCGGGAAATTGAACGATGCCAAAATTCCAGGCAACGGGGATATACGGCGTTGCATTGCCATCGCCCCGCCAGTGCTATATAAAATAGTTTCTAACTCGTCAGTAACTATTTTTAAAGGGGCGTAGTTAAAAATAAGCTTGATTGAGTATGTTCCAACTGTTCAAAATTTTGAAAGAAGCAGTCCATCAAGTTTTAATTTCAAAAGCCCACGTATTAGGACTTTATTGTAAGCAATCTGAGGGGCTACGCCTATGCTAGAAATACATTGACGGTAAATCTCATTTTATAACTTTGTTGAAAGGATAAGAAAGCCGACAGGGTAGGAGAAAGTAGACGGAATTTAATGCCAGTGTTTATGATTCATACACAAAAAGGAGAATAAATCGGAATTTAAAATCTGATCTTTGTGGGGGGAATCGGATGCAAGGAAATTCGGGACAGGCTTTTCTATTTTCCATACGACATAAAGTTGCGAATGATTTAGATTCTTAAGTCAATAGTCGGGGATTTGGGGTTTTGACACTATTGTGTAAAAAATATTCTTGAAGCCAAGAGACTGTAGGATTTTTTGCATTATTTTTCTTACCTCAATACCAAAGAGGACAACGCTTTCCAAAATCCCATCACAAAGGGTATGAAGAAGCCTCTCAACTTCGGGCACGATCATGCTAAACCGAGTTTTTGGAATGACAACGAGGGCTTTGCTGATGTCAATTTCGGACACCGTCTTCCCAAGCCCTCGTGGATATTGCTCAGTCACTACGAGAGGAATTCCCATCGCCTTTGAAACTTCCACCTGTCAGCAAAAAAAAAATTCACATTGTCAATTGTAGAAGCAATAGTTTGTATCTCTCTCCTGTGTTCATCATCTCCATTAGCATTTTGTTTCCTTTGGAAATTCTTGTCATCACTTTCTTTTTATTCGGAGAATAGACCTTGAGAGAAAGGACACTTGACTGACTCTCTACAATGAAAGAATATGCTTTGAATACTTTGTGTAAATAAATTCAGAGAAGGGTGGTATTTGTTTTGCAATTTAGTTAAGCTAATTTAATAGTTGTTTGTAGTGTGTATTTTAACTCTGATTGCAATTTTAGTCACACGCATTCAGCACAGCGCTAAGAGTTAAGGCAAATATTTAATGTGCTAGTTCTTGCAATATTTGTATGAAACTAATTAAATTCATAATTTTCATTGGCGAATAAAGGGTTGGGAAAGTTGTGAGATTTAGAAAATCTTTCAAGTCATCCTGAGTAAACAGGTGTAATATTTTCAATGATTGCACCTGGGAGTCGAAATATTTTAAGTAAGACATTTTAGTATTGTTGTTCAGCTATAATAATCTTTATATTAATATATGCATGTTTTATGTTTCTAGTTGTAATCAGTTTATTTGAAATTAATGAATTTTCGAACTAGGCTCTAAATGAACCTTATCTTGCAAATCCTAGACCTTGTAAATTTGGTGTGATAAGCTCTGGGTAGTGGCTATATGAAAAATTTTACTACCTAAACTGTGAGAACACCCACTTATCTAATATTTTATTACAATACATCTCCATTCTGCTGAAATACATTTCTAAAACTAGAAACTAATAAGAGAAGTCCTCAAACTGTTCAGAAATACCAACACTTTGATCCAAATTTTGCATCCGAACAGGGTAATTGAGTTAGAAAGAAGCAGTATAATATTTTATATGAAATCACCAAATGGTAATTAAATTGACACTGTTTACATTGGATAAATTGTTTGGGATTTTCTTTGAAGCCTTAAAACCTCTAAATATTTAACCAAATCAGCCAATAAAAATATGATACTCATCTTGCATCACACCACGCCACATTAAATCTGATACGAAGCTTAATTAGTTCTTGCAATCGAATACTAGAAAAATAAACATTCAATTGATTGAACTTTTTGGATCTTTTAAGTATATAAGGGCAGGGCTTCCCAATTCTGAATACAATTCATTCCGCCTTTGACTAAGCTCGTCTACCTAAAGCCAGAAATGGTCCACTTACGAATAATATTAATTCCTACCCTATCCAAATGTAACTTTATTACAGTAACCTGAAGTATTATTCAACTCACAAAACAAACTAGACAAACATACGCAAAACTATTCTAGATTCATCCAGAAACTCCGTCTTGTTTAAACATAGCATTAGACATGTGCATCAAATCACGAGACAACAGAAAGTCTCCTCATTAATAACTTTCAAGGAAATATGGAAATAAATGTAGCCCCTCATAAATCAGAATCTCTGGCAATTCCATCCCTCGACCTGACCTGGATATCTAAGTGAGCACATGTGTTGTTACTATTCCCATGTTCTTGTAATATATTCTAATATGCTAAGCATACATGTACGAAATGAGAGGAAATCTAGTGAACCGAGGACTGAGCCATGCTTTATTACCATTAGCATTACAAATTGGAAACATCTACCCATTCATGTATAAAATAATACATAAATTAACCCCACTTATCAGAATAAAAATCAAAGTTCACTCTAGAACCCTTTTTCCTAGTACTCATTGCCCCAAACTACTTGCAAATTACCAATGCACAGCTTGTGTCCCAGTTCCTCAAAAGCATCTCAGGCTTATCTGTCTTTCCCATGCTTTCTCCAAACCAAATCATATCAAGTGGAACACGCTTTTGTGCTTTGTTACTCTTCTGATCTGGATTATAATTTGCTTTGGGACTTATTTTTTTCCCATCTTCTTATTCTGCGTATCCTCACGAGTTATACAAAAAGAGGGGCTTGTTCGTGACAGTCGAACCCTTTATTGTTGACTGTAGTTTCTAGAAGTAAATTTGGTACAGAGGTACATTATAAGATTAGCAAGAAGGTCGTTTGTCTGTAGACGTCTAGACGCAAAGGATTGAGAAATTCTAGAAGAGTCAGAAGCGACAGTGCAGAAAAAAGGTTTGGAAATAAGCAGAAAGTAGCAGTGTGTGTGTATAATGAATTCAAATGTTATTTCTTGCTTGTTAGGTAGTTTCTTTTGGGTTAGCCCCATTTCTTAATGCCTATCTCATCGGGGCTATTGTTCTTTTCCCGTTTTTGTGCTTTTGATTTTTTTCCCTACGTACTGCCAAAACTGAGAGAAAGAGTTGCAACTCACGAAATTGCCTTCGTCTCTTATCTCATTCCTCATTCCATCCGTTGGGCTAAAAGCAAGCAATAAAAAGGGAGAGGAATGGGTGTGCTTTTGTTGTAGTTATTTGTTTTTTTAGTTGGTATTCAGGGGGTCCTTTGATTCTCAGTCTAAAACTTTGGACTGGTTTTGAACGGACATCTGACTTGTATTATAATGCATGGATTCTTAAATTGTCACAGGACATCCGTATTCCGTATGTATAAGGTGATTTGTGAGTCTGGAGTCTTGAGCCAAAGTCGAGACAGGATTGAAATTGAGTTGGGATTCAAGGACTGGAACTGGAGTAGGAGGCACGGAATTGATTTGTATTAAAATTTGATATTATTCTGTAAATCCACATTTAAAATGCAAATCATTCCGCCTGGAAAGGTTACAAATTCTAAAGGGGTGATGGTTACGATAAACCATAAAATTATGCATCTACTTTTTTTTTTTTACATAAGACTCTAGTTAACAGGTTTATTCCTCCCGACTTTTTTCGGATTTCCTATCCCTTGAAAGTGAAGCATATAAGCCTTACCCTGGAGATCCCTTGTAGTTAAGACTGTAGGTTTCTTATCTTATTCTGGAGGTAAAAACACGTGTGGAAATAGGTAATAAGCCATAGACCTGAATCTCGGTTTAATTCTCTCCCGTTGGAATCAGGACAAGCCATTGAGTTAGACATAGTGACTCCCACAGGGGTCCTTGGACTGGGGGTAACTGTAGGGTATTAAAATGGCAAAAAGGAAAACGACTTCTTGTCCTTGTCTAGCTGCCATAATTGAAGTAACATTGAAGGTACATGTGTTTGAAATGTCAAGAATACTCAGGGAGTTTAGTTGATACTTGGTTTAATATTCGGACTGCAGGGTATCGCAAGGCTTAATTTAACTTTGGAGTGTAGTAACATAAAAGGAGGCACAGTTCTAGTTTAATGTTATGACCTTTAAAAATAATATGTTTTTTATGTCAATGTCACCTGTCATCCGTCTCAATTAATTCCAACTGACATACTTCACCGGACTTTTTTTTAGGCTAAACGCTATGTGGATGGTCTGTTTTTAATTCTAGGTACGTACATCGCGAATAATGTGTAATGGTGAATTGTATCTTTTTGAAGCAAACCTGTTATTATTTTAAGGGCCTGTATTTCCCTTTCCTTTTGCATCAATGCTTTCACCAGAATAAACATATGCCAAGACGTCTACCCACGCCGATTGCAATCACCAATATAAATTCTTAGAATGGTAGAATTTACAAAAAAAAATATTAAGAAACCATTTTCTCCTTATGAATAGAGCATTGATATCATCACAACGTACATTTAAAACTTTCTTTTTATAAGTGAGGGCAGAGAAGGCTTTTGAATTTTAATAAATCATCATCTGGAATAAATGCTCGATTCTTGGTAAAAATCCATAGAAATTCTAAATTAAAGGCCAAGAATGATTTCTAGTCATACATCCCTAAGTATAGGAACTAAAGCCTACAGGCTGTAACTACTTGTGAGCATCTCCATCAGTCCCAAGCCCAGACATATGGATGAATGCATTAGAATCCTGGGAAGCAATCACAAGCCCTATTCTAGTTTCAAAGCCTCAATCCCCTGGGCGAGTAATAACAGAGGACAATTATATAATTTGTTCTCCTACTGTCAACTCCACCCTAATCGAAAATGTCTCTACTCAGCCGTAATAATTTGTTCCGTGTTCCCAAAGATAATAGCGAGAGGAGCCTATATATAGTGGATACTGTTGTTTTACTCTATCTGGGTCAACCAGCATTGTGTAATTCAAAACATCTCCATGATGGTTTCTCCTCCTATCTCCGATTCCCCGGTTGACTGTCTCCAACGAAGCTATTCTTAAAATCCCGCACACACAATAATGGTCACCCGTCGGACGGTGAATACAAATTTTAGACAAGTCCTTGTTACTAAATATGATCCTATTGACCATTAGCTGACAATAGGAAATGGGTGTAATGCTGTGAAGAAAATTACCACCAATGTGTAACTGTCTATGCAGTACTAGCTTAATCGTGGGAACGTTAACAGACTGACTATGGACTAGATCACTCGGGACTGCAGAAGACAGACTGAATTCAGTTTACCAAAGTTCAATTTCTGCTCCTTTATTGCAGCCTTTCCTGAATCCAAATCAAATATGTCATGGCTCACTGGCTACTTATTGATATAGATTTGGCGTCATAACCGTATAGCTTCGAATTACCATGAATCTTTAGTACTGAAACCTCTCTTTAAATATTTTTCGCAAGCGAATGTGACCAAGTTTTTGAGAAGATTTGTAAATAAAAATTGGCTTTAACTTTTGCGGACCATTGAATTTATAGTTGGTTAGGTTAGAGAAGTTTAGAAACATTTCAGATCCCCTCTACAGCCAGAAATCATAGTTGCTTGTACCTTTAACTATGTGTTTCCATCAAAGGGATGTGCTTCATGGTTCATCGGAAATGTACAGAGAATTAAAGTGTCCTTGTCGCGCGTAAGTATTTATATGCACAAAGGATTGCAAGGAAATACGAGCAAGTGAGGATCAACTGAACTAGATTAAATGATGCACAAAGAAAGCTTATATAAAGTCCAAGCGTTTTGCCTAGGTAGGTTTGACTCACAATCAGTCAGGGCTAGTCTAGTGCGGTACCTGCCATCATCCTTTTGAATGTTGAGATGTTCAGTACTGCCAACTCTCAATTGTTCAGAACGACTCGCACTCGAGACGAGGATAAAAAAATACAATAAAAAACATACACTCAAGTATAAGGGCATTCTATTGCACTTTCTTTATTAAAAGACTCCAAGTCCAAGACTCCGACTTTCCCTTTAAGTAACTCCCGTAAAGTAACCAAGAAAGGACCGAAGAAGAAAGAAAGCAAATAAAATCGTGGCTTTTGGCTACAAATTCCTACCAGACACCCACTTCCATACTGGGACCTGGATTGAGAAATTGGCACCGTGTCAAGATTCAAGAGTAAAGATTCTAGGCCTCCAGGCTCAAGGCAGAATTTAATATCCAAAGGCTCAGAGTAAATAGTAACTCAAGCCCGGCCTAAAAATCCCTTGGATGTAGATGGACCATGTAATGCCCTATACATAAGATAACATCAATTTTGGATGTGCACTGAATTTAGAGTATTGGAATATTTTCTTCATTTTTTAAAACACGGATTCACATTCATTTATTCAAGTTTTTTTTACAGAAGATTAAGATATTTTTCAAAGAAAAAATATCCCTTGCTCCCAGGGGATTGGAGATAACCATAAGTTATTCATGATACAAATCCAAGGGAAAATATCCAACGTAAGTAATCACGGAGGCGTGCAGCAAGTTCTATAGAACTCGTTCAATGTAGAGATTAAAAAAATAACAATTAGTATCTTAACTTAGAATGTTCAACAGTTTCAATGGAATTGTACACAGTTGATACTTGGCCCTAGTAGGATTATCGTTTATTCCCTCTTTGGCAATCTCGAAATCGTTTCCTTTTTATAATTATACTTTAGATGCGGGCAGAGAGCCACACGATCTCCATAGGCTGAAGCTTGTAATAAAAATTTATACATGATTTGCATTGTTTCACCATTCCACTGATAATTAGTTGTAAAGTTTTAGTGGGATGGAGGAGCATCAATGGCATGGGGAGAACATTAAAACACGACAATAAAATAAATCCACCGTGATCCTTTCTCCTCTTGCTGGTCATTACTACTATTTCTTTTTAGAGCTTTGTTAACTGGTGTTTTTTGGTAGAAATATTTTTAAATGCAGACTACAGATAGAAAAAAAAAACAAAAAGGTACCGTTACAACGGGACAGGATAGAGGTAAAGGATGCCAACGAATTTGTATATTTTGTATAGTAAGAAAAGGGACCGGCTGGGGATTACATAAGCCAAATTTATTTCTAATTTTCTGGTTATTACAACTGCGTTGGAGTTAAGTCTAGGGTTTTCGCAGATAGAGCTATGGATGAATATGTATCAAGGCTCTTGTTGCTTGAAATGAACTCAAGAACGATTAAGGCTTTCTCAGCATAGGCGTACCGCATTAAAAACGTCGGGCTCAAAGTTCAATTTATTCCGACCCTTCACCAAGCATACATACTTATAACATAGCATAAAGGTTTCATGTCTCGAAGAGTCACTTTCTCCACAGTACCAAGCTCAGAAAAAAAGTTATAAATTTGAATCCTAGCCGCATTTATAAATTATTTTAAAACCCAACCATGTTTCTAGGATTCCCTCTTCAAATGTCAAAAATTAAGCTAAAGAAAGTTTAGATTTTCTCCACCGAAGCTTAAATGAAATTCATCACAGCTTCAAATCCCAGTCTAGTTTACTAAATTAAAATTATATGCATGTATATTCTTTAGCCAGTCAATCGCAAGTACTTGACCTTCATGAATTCCAACGCGTTTTAGGTTTAAGCTATTCCAAGCTTGAGATTTCATGATATTGTTATTATTTGGCTATTCTTATCGTCCGTTCGTGCAGTGCTCCCACAAACTTCCCTTTCATCTGCATTGCATAAAATATCTGCGTTTACAATCTCATTTGAAATTTGAATCCCTCGGAGAACCAGAGGGAAAGTGGTCTTAGAGGGTAAGGAGTAAATAGAGACGAAGTAATCAACACGGAAGGAAACGTCAACTATGATGTGAATTGTGAAGCCTGCCTCTTCCATCCTTCTTAGTCATCACGGATACAAGGATCATTAAACGCTTTCACTCATTTCGGCTTGACGTGTTGGTCTTAGTGAGTTGCTCTCTGGGTGTTTATTGTATTTTATTTCATGCCGTTATGTTTCTTAAGGAAATATTTATTACAGATTTAAGGGCCTTTTGCTCCAGCTCCAAAGTCACATTTCTTGTCACGGAATCTGCAATTAATTACTTCCTCCTGTCATGCAACCCAATCTCTGAATTCTCTCCAGTACATCTGCGGCCTTAATCCTTAGAGGTCCCTAGAAACCCACTACTGATGTGCGGGTATGGATAAAATATTTGCCGCATTCATCTGTGGTTTCAAGCTGCTTTAGAAGTTATTTTAATTATCGTGCTCAATTTCGAAACAAATCAATGGATTGCTGGGAATATGCTATAAGTTGACTAATAACTGACTCGTTTTTCTGGAAACAATTATTAAGCCACAATATGTTTGGGATTTCTAGGTAAGGAATGTCTCTTAGGAGTTCGGGAGACTGGTTTTAATTTTCTTAAGGATAAAACAGGGAGTCTGACTGGTACGATTTCTACGTGATTGTTAGACCTTGAAATTAAGTTAATAAATTATCAGGCAATTTAGATTATGCAACCTTATAGCTTTGAGAAACATTCCAATTTCATGAAAACTTTGCGTGTCGTTTTACTCAGCATGAGTTTAGGCTGAGCTTTAGTAACTAGGAAAGTAATAAACCTCAAACTTTGTCCGCTGAATATTATAGTCCATGTAATTTTGGGTAGGTTGTGAATTTAAGTAATCAATTTGCGACTCAGTCTACGCATATTCATGACTTCATGATTTTAAAATGACTGGGATAGAAAGACTAAACTTTTTTCCATTTCCCTTTTTTAAAACTTCTCGGCCTTCCATAATAAAAATAATAAAGCTCTTGTCCAAGTACCCCAACCGACAGCCAACAGCCGACAGTAATTGTCCCAATACTAGCTAAGACTTGTGCAGATAATCCCAATTTGAGCGATAAGAAACTTAATTGGATTGGAAATGTGCCCAAATAAAATTGAGTGAGCTCAAGCCGTAAGGTTCCATACTTACACTTTAAAAAGAGTTCATAAAAAAATTCAGTACCAGCAGCGTTTATTGCTACTTATGCATAACAATAATCAATTCAACCGTCGACATCCTGCATATTTTTTTTTACTTCTTCGACTTCATGTAATTATTAAGGGAATGACTTCTGCTATTGCTGTCTACAAAAGGAAAAGTCGTCAGGACACTGTCTTAAATATACGAGTAAAAACCTTTGGAAATTGTAAACGCTAAACAATTTTAATAGTACGAGCTCATGGTACGTTTTACCCGCCTCAGATCTGTCAAAATATTTCATAAATTTCCTGGAGATTTGTATGTTTAATGTGTGCCTTACAAGCATAATCCAACTTAACTTTTTCTACACATGCCATCATATCATGGCAAGTCTGAAAGAAAGTAAGCGGTAGAAAGTAATTCCCAACTGTACAACACACAGAATTATGGACGTGAGAAAAGGGAAAGTGGATTAGCCGTCTTTAGGGAAACAGTTTTTGATCCATAAGAGAGCAACAGTCCGTGAGAGAAGAAAAGAAATAGTTGCATGCAAATTGCTCGTAAATTAATTGGCCTTAGTACATATGGAATCAAATGCGTTTTACTCCAAAGATAATCATCTCCAAGAAATGGGAAATGAAATGTCAAGCCAAGGACCTCAACTAAATCCTAACATCCCAACGTCCAAGCAACCTCTAATAGCAATTAATTGAACGATTCAAGTTGGACTTGGTCATTAAGTTCACAAGAGGGTCTACGACCTAACTTAATTCCGCACTATTTACTAATTCCTAGGATTTGAAGTTTGACTAGTTTCTTATAGACTAAAATAAGAAATGATAAAATATGTCCCACAAGCTCAAAGCGCAAAAACTTTTGGAACATTTCCTAACTAACTCCGTACAAATACCCACCCAACTGGCACTCGGAGTCGGGTTAAATGAAGAGTTGCACAGGGAAGTTGAATAGTTTAAACATATAGTTCTATGGTTTAAACATGTTTCTCTATATCGATCCATCCAATTGGTCTCAGAATCTTTAGGTGTAAGAAGAATACCCGGTGAATAGATACGCGTTTTTTAAATACTCCACTTTGTATGAACAGTTTTATAATATTAAAAATTAATTTACAGGCCGATACAAATTCCTGTTATATTTTCAAAAACAAACTTACGGTTAGGTAATATATATACTAACGTTAATAATTATCTGGAAAGAACTTTCTGCTTGTTGAGAACTGGCAATTTGCAAGAGATTAGACTAAATCGTGCGCAGTTAGAATCATAGTAAATGGTTTTGCAATGATAATATTGTGCTCCAAAATCGACCACGAGTTTCCACAAACTACAGAGCAGTCATCTCATTCTCAAAGGTCTGTTATCTTCATGGAATTTCTAAGTGTGTTTATTTACCCTTATTAAATTCTATGCATGATTAATATTTCGTTTGTGGAGTAACTGGAACTTCTCCTATCAAATCCAATTGAGTGAGCAGAGCTAATAAACTTCATCCATTCAATCGAAGGTCACGTATACACCAATTAAAAATGTAAGAAATTTAAGTTGTTCAATTATTACTATTCTATTTATTACTTTCGGCGGATAAATCTCAATTCCATATTGAATAGCCGCCTCATTGTTGACGGTAACAAAGAGATGATAAAAAATGTAATTTTCCATAAATCTACATTAGAAATCTGTCATGCGAAATTCTATACAAGTAAGCAATTCATGCATGCATATGCAAGGTTGGCATTTCTCGCATCTCCCTCCGCGTATAAAAAAGCACGAGATTATTGAGAGGTCAAAGGTCTTACCATTTTCCTGGCCACTACTACAATCTCGTCAAAGAAGAGCATAGCAGGGCGAAATTTTTCCTGAACGTCGCACATAAAAAAAACCGTTCGGCTTGGATTGAGAAGTCCCAGGTCCTTCAAAGGGGGTGCCATTCTGCTTCTTCTCGTTAAGTCTTATAGATTTGTAACTGTTCGGTATGTTCAAGAGCTCTCGTACAGAAAATCAACTCTAGGTAGGTGAATCTATCTTTATACTTCCCGCTTGTCCCCACCAAGATAAGATAAGGGTGGAAGATAACTCTGTTCTAATTATGGTAATTGTGCTGCTGAGTTAAGTTACAAGTTTATTTGAGAGGTTATTGAGCTTGTTTGATTAGTGTGTTAGTCTAAAGTATATAATTGCTTAAAAAAATTTTATAAGAGATTGTAGAAGGAAAGCTGTTTTTTGTATGAGCTAGTCAGAGTCAGTCAGACATGGGCCAAGGTTTCAATTTCCTTCTGGAGAAAGTCACGTGAAAGCAGACGAGTTGAAACTGGCTGGAGAAAGCGAGAGAAAGTTTGTATTGCTTTGTCACTGGAGATTCAATGAGATTTTTGGAATAAGATTTTACAATAAGAATTATTTGTATCTGACTGGACCAAACTGCTCACGCCTTATTGAACATGCCCTTGACTTGTGTGGATCATTTAGATTTGAATCTTATTTCTGCACCACGTTTTATGTATGAGAGATAATAAAACCCTGTGCTTTTCAAGCCCTATAGTTTTATATTATGTCTACCGTGTTTTCTAGGGTATGTAATATAATAATGTATAATAATGTTGAGAGAGTCTTGTGTTATGTCTATGTACCGTCTGTTAACTCTCTATAGAGAAGAATCCCCCACGGGCTTTCTCCCAAATTCCAGACATTCACACAGACAGGGTTGTGGAGAGAGATAAACGGAGTCGAACCGAAATTCGGGTAATTCGGGGGGAGAACACCAGCATGCCTTTTTCGGTCTCCATACTTCTCTATTGTTATATTGGAGCTGGTGAAGGTGGTGGTGGATCGTGGTCTCCTCTCTTATTCCTCGCTCCCGTCATAATAATAATATAGAGGAATTCAGGTGAGTCCTTTTTCAGTAGCTTCAGTTAGACTAGGACCCGATAGGGCTTATTTCACTGGGTGGTTTGGGTAGATACGGACACGTAGATGAGAATCCAGGCTTTACAACGAACGAGACATCTGAAGGTATGCGAATGGTAAATAGTGACTGGGTCTATAGGGCCTTCATCATCCACCTGTGTGTATTTACTGCCATGTGCTAGGCCAGACTAGGACGGAAGTTTAGGGTTTTAATTGTCACCAGGATATGGAAAAGTACATGGGATGACCTTGGCTTATCTAAGGTTAAGCTGAGGGTTAACGGGCTACTTAAGTCTGTGCTTTCTCCCTTATTTCTTTAGGCAGGGATTGGTTACCCTGTTGGTAAATATTCTTTTGAAGTTTAAGGATGTTTGCATAGTCAGATTTGCATAGTTTGTTTACTATGCTTTTTGAGAATATCTACATAATGACGAGTAGAAAAGTTATTACATCCATGGAGTACAGGGCTCTTTTTTCCTTTTTATGCACACGGGAGATTTCATGAGGCCGAGTAAATTTTAAAGTTGTTTGGATTTGTTATGCAAAGTAGGTTTCCTCTGAGTTTCATGCTTGTAATGGATTACCAATAAAAAGTTGGATTGATTGAATTAATTTATTCATGAAAACTTTGAAACTGTTAGGAGCATTCAAGGATAGAGTGATTTCGTTGTAGAAGACGGAGAAAAGAGCTGATTGTCCAAAGGAATATTCGGTTAAAAGTTTATGGTTACATTTTTATTGGATGGTGAACGATTTGGATTTCCATCGTCTTTCTCTCGACGAATGAGACTAGCAATCATCAGAGTTATTTTCCGTCGCGAAGAGGATTTGGAAATTGTCGGAAATAGGAAATATGATCCTAATGGAAATTGTATGTTTGGAGGAAGAGGGTAGATTTCCTCGACATAAATTGTAGATCACTATCTATATAGACTTGTCATCGGTATTCCTTGGAGTCTTCCGCCTGTATGCTCTCATCCATTTGTATTTAGTATTAGCTATACATCCATACTACTTGATTGTTGTAGTTCTCAACTTGTGAACGCGTCTGTAGGCCTTGGTTTGAAAATATGTGTGTCAATTGGATGGGTGGTGGGGGTATACTGTTGGTAGTTGCTACGGCCATTTCTTCATTAAGATGAATGAATAGGGATGATTGCTTCACTTTCTAAAGGAAAAAACTCAAATCCTTTTTGAAGGAAGTAAATTGTCCTATATGCCAGAATTAGAGAGCAGAGAAGGACTTACTTGGAATGCGGAAATTTTATGGGGCAAATGTTAGATTTTGAGCCATGACTAAATTTCCCCGAGAGTCTCAAGTCAAAAATCAACTTGTTATTCTGTAGCTTATATCTTATTTTATTGCGATGCAATGCATGTTCTGTAATCCAACCCTGTGTAGTGAATGTCTGAACGGTATTTTTTTTGCTTAAATAAGGTTATGGATCTGTTGTTGAACTGGGGCGTGACAAAAAGGAAAGAAACTTTTGACATTCATTACGTGTGTCATTCATTAGAAACTTTGTAGGAAATAATGAGCTTATGAAGCTCAACCTAATTGTTGGCAAACTTGGTGTGAAAGGTCAAGGGCTACTGACTGAAGTATCGAAACGTGCTCGCTCCGCTGGTCGACTTGTGTGTATCCCAGTGGGGATAAAATATGTTAATGATATCTAAAGGGCTTTTCTAACTTTCTTTTGGCTTGTGACATAATATTATAAATACGTTGTAAGTTTGTAAGTTCTATGACCTAGGGGTCTAATGTATCCAATGAGACAAGAGAGCTATATGTGTCCTCTGTTATGTACTGCAAATCCAATAAGCATCGTATTCAAACATGGGATTTAGCTCGCTTAAAATTTATAGAGGTATATTTATAATGGAGAAAGTTCTTGGTAATAAAACCATAGATGTAAGGAATAAAATATAGGAAATCGCAATCCAGTTGCATTAAAGTATATGATAAATATTATATTGTGTACCTCCCTGTCAAGATGAAATTATGAACATGTGCCGCCCTAAAGGAGTTACATGAAGGGGATAATCGTGCTGGGTGGATATATGAAATAGCGATTGTCTTATGAAATGGGGAATCATGAGCGTTGAATTCTTACAGTCAAGAGTGTATGCTGTAGTACCGAACTGGAAAATCTTTTAAATCTTTTAGAAATGGGAATATTCGGATTGCGTAAAACAGGCTTCCGCCCTTGTTGGATTTACAGTTCTTGGTATTTAGTATTGACGTTGAATCTGATCTCATTTCCTTAAGTCAAGACTCAAGGTAACACAAGACAAGCAACAGCTGCCTGTCTCTTACCAAATACAATTTGAATATTTATTCTTTATGAGATGTTTATAAAATCTACAAGGGTTCTTTCTAGTCGTTGTATTTGTAGCTGGGTAACTGTATTTGATGTATTTTTTCTCAGTTCTTTGAACCAGGTATGAATTGGATAAGTAAACTTGCATAGGAAATTGGGAATACTCCGGAAGTTTGCGATTTCTCTGCTTTTGTGCTTTACTTTGTGACTTGGGATGAACGTGTTTTTTTTAAAGAACTGTTTTTAATATTTATTTTCTACACTTCCTGTTTTGTGTTGCTGATTCAAAGATGTTGGAATTCAATATGCCAAACCAAGATTTCTGAACCCTTTTCTGAACGTTGTCAAGGAATCATGATGCCAAACTATTTATGGCTGTGTTTGTTGTTGAGTTTTCATAGTAACTAGCGTTGACATTTCGAATCCCTTTTGTTGATAATGATTATAATGTTATTCATGAAGTTTCATTTCCACGGATAAATAACGAAAGTTTCGAAAAATAAATAACCATATTTTTCAGCTTGGAACCGTCTCACTAATGTCCGTTCAAAAGCGTCCCAAAATATTTCCCCCAATGTTAATTTTAATCAAGGTATGTAAAAGTTCGTTTCCGTAATACTACGGAAACGAACGAACTTTTACATACCTTGAATTTTAATTGTCTCTTTGACACGAATATTATTACGATATGCCGAAGGTATGAAGGTGGGAGATGATGAGAGAGAGAAGATGTTCGTCTCGTTAGTAATGGGCATCAAGTCTTCCAGTTTATTGAGCGAACGCTCTTTATATACCGATACAGATGTTATTGCTGATTGTTGATATTATTGTTATTGTTTACATTATTGTTATTGTTATTGTTATTGTTTACTTAGTTTAACTTATGATTTATAATAACACCGTGACATCTTATCTGACTGAAACTTATTACACTAGCTAATATACCATTGCAACATTTGTAGAAAGTTAAATTTAAATTAACGTAGTCACTAACTTCACTAAAAACCCAGTTGGGTCTTCCAGATTTTTAGCCCAACTCCAAGGGCTTATAGGATCATGTCAATGTCCGTCTGTCTGTCTGTCCGTCCGTCCGTCTGTCGTCCCGATAACTCTCTTCAAACTAGTCCGATTGACCTAATTGCTTGGATGAGTTCGAAGATAAGCTATATCGGTTGGCAGGTTGACCCGGGGGGGCTACCCCTATGGGGTA
>JAQFYM010001858.1:0-28244 GCA_034694785.1 Agrenia bidenticulata | reverse complement strand
CTGGTTAGAAGTTAGAATGGACTCATAATAATACTTCTTAACGAACGGGCCTCTGGTAGCTGCTTGGAGTAGGTTTTGTTTAAAATTTGGATGTATCAGAACAATTGTCTTTCTTTATCTATAAAATAATTGATATTCCTCTTTGCAAGGTTCATTGTTTTAGAAATTTTACTTAACTATTTACAGGTTCGCGTAATTGAAATTTTAACGAAATCGATAAAAACGACGAGGCTATTGAGAAACCATACAAGTTTGAATTATCTATTTTTTAAATCTATTTTGTCTACTTGCAAAAGAGCGTTTATTTTTCAAGAGACGGTTATTTCGATTTTTTCGAGCATTAATCTTTACGTTCAAGACAAGTGAAAGAATAAATAGTAGCTTGTTTTAATTTTTAATTAAGTCGCTTAAAAATCATTATCTGTAAATGCCGTACTACATTCATTTGCACAATAGTTTCCTTTATTTTTTCTACCGCAAAGGTGGGCAAAAAAACTATTCAATGTTGAAAATTTGAAATATTTGAAGTTAAAAAGGAATTTTATAGGGCAACGACATTCCACTAATTTAACAGATGATCCATTAGAAATTGCAAATATAACTAGCCATTAAAGTTGTTTATAATTAATAAAGGTGTCAACATTGAATCCTCCACGGTAAACCTTTTAAACCAATTTCGAATACCCTAATTGTAACACTTAGATAACATGATTCCCTCATGTACATTCCGCCAGAGTATTTGCATAATCTTTCCTGATGCACTTGTACCATCAAAGTTGTTAATGCAAATCAACTAATACTATTCATGGCCAGATAACGCGGAAAAAACCAAACTGTGATATTTCTAATAATAATCTTAATTACGATTACATTTCTTATGGGCCCTTGTGGCTGGGGACCGCTTTAGCTACAAAGACGAAACTCTTCAAAGAATGCTCCAGCATAATAAACGCATAGCTGAGATGATGACTTACATGAATGGTGATTACTCTGCCTTCCCCGTGATTCGGAGATGGTTCCCGGCCTTGACCGGCTTCAAAGAACATGCGAAAATGTTTTCGGACCTTCAGGACTTTATGCGGGTTGGGATTGATATCAAAATATTTACATGAAAGAGTTGATACATGTGGACATTCGGTTTACTTAGGAACTGGAACTCATTAGTGAGATAGAAGCTACCCGGGTGAGGAGGGGGGATCCAAAACCAAACTGTTTTATAGAGTGCCTGTGCCTAGAAATGAAAATGAATGCGAATTTCACGGGTACGCTTTTTGCCTTTAGGTCTTCAGCCCAAGGGTTTTTAAATTTTGCCCTACTGTACATGACATTGTTCCCGGATGTCCAAGCTAAAGTTCAAAAGGAAATCCAGGCTGTTAGTCTAAATCAAACGAGCTTGTCTTTGCATGACAGGGAAGGGTTTGAACTTGGTTTGATATTTTACAAAAGTAATATTTTTGTATGCTCGGTCACAGTTTTGAATTTTGTAGAATGCCCTATACAACGGCGTGTATGTACGAAGTTTTTCGAATGTCAGTCTTGATCCCTAGTCCAGCAAGGAGAGTAGCTTCAAAGGATGTGGCATATAAAGATTACATTATACCAGAGGTAACTGAAAATAAATTGTCTTAGATAAATATAGAGGAAATTTAAAATCTAATTTCAGGGCACCTGCGTCTTTTATAACAATTAACAATCAACCCGTTTTCCATGACAAAGGATACTGGGGAGATCTTCAGGAGTTTCGACCCGAACGATTTCTATCCTTGGACGGCACAAAGATTCTCAACACTGAACGAGTCACCGTTTTTGGATATGGTAAATTATAATCTTCATGAATCATGAATCATAAGTTTTTGATCATATCCACGTTTTGATCATTGTTGTAGGTAAAAGATTATTGGGGGAGAATTTGGCTATGAACACCTTCTTTCTCTATTTTACAACGATTTTGAACCACTTTACGTTCAATGTGGTGGCTGGGGGGAAATTGCCCTCACTTCATGATATAAGACTCAGCGTCACTTTAATGCCATGCCAGTGCCGTTCGAAGCACAAGTTTGTATCAGGGGGTGATTAAAATATGTAAGTTCGAAATCATACACGATTAACTTATTTCAAAAACAATTTAATTATCTTGAATTAAACTCAACACACTTCCACAGCTATCCTAATAATTTGTATAAATAAACAATACAATTTATAACCACCTGGTTCAACATTAACAATGTTCTACTACTACTGTCTAAATCGACCTTAATCAACTGTAGCTTTAGTAAAACGTTGACGGTTATTTAACCCAGTCTTATTCCTTGCATAAGGTTTAGAAAAAGAACAAACAGGTTTGTTAAGCCCTTGGGAATAATTTTGTCCATAAACCCACCAGTCGGCCACACTTTGATAAAAGCTTTGAACCCCCCTTGGCTCATCCCATAATTTCTCACAAAGACTACAATAGCCAGTGACGAATCTGTTAGTCTGGACCCAGAAGTCTTTCCTCCATTCAAAATACTTGAGCCACTCTGTGGGATTCCTCCCCAAGTAATTCAAATAATTTGCCAGGTCCTCCACGCTGTCGTAATCCATGACATTGATGAAGGACATGGGTGGGAACATGGCTCTGTAATCCGCACCCCCAAACACCACCGGGATCATTTCCGTGAGGGCGATGTCGAAATACTTCTCGGTCACGTAGTCTTGACAGATTGAGTTTTCGAATGAGAAATAGAATTTGTATTTCTGATAGATCTGGATACGGCAGTCCACACCGGTGAGGGCCTCGCTTTTTTGAATCTCACATTTCTTGGAGCCACATATCCCGTATATGTCAACGTCCAATGACTTCGACAGTTCTGATATTATCGTTTCCCTCAAACTGATCGACTTGCACCGTGAGGCTATCCAGGCTCCGGTGCTTTTGTTCCTTAAAAAAAATATTTGAAAGAATTACGTATCTCTCAAATTAAGAAAGAATTGTTATCAATTTTACGAGAAATTTTGAATTGAGGGCGTCGTGAGGTATTTAAAAGAGGTGTAAGTTCTATTCTGCTTGGCTCCAGTTATAAAGGCCCAAACTGGGCTGGATTTTGGCCTTGGAAGTTGAGGAATCGGGAGGAATCGACCATAGGGGACAAATACATCAGAATCTCGTCGATACGTCATTGTCCAATTGAAGAGTCGGTCGTAAGACTTCATTCGCTTGTACAGGGCTTTATCCAGTTTGAGATCATCGGACAGCGGCGTTTCGAAGTTCATGAAAACCCAGATTTGATTAGGGCTGAATCGTCTTGGAATTCTGAGTCAAATAGTTATTTCATATTAGCGAGGTTGATTTTCAAAAGTCTGATTTGATTAGCTTAGTTTAGTATGGTCTAACCTTTCACTCAGAGTTCGTCCATGAAAAATGACAGCATCGCTTACGTCCCAATTAGACTGGTTTTGAGTAAAAAAGCATTTGGGACAAAATTCATTGGCTTCTTTCAGATATGGAAACTCGCCGTTCCACCATACCGTTGTGAATAAAATTGTTCGCCGATTCTGAAATGAAATTGAGAATTATAAATATTAAAATGGAAATATTAAACGTACAGATAAGTTTAAAAAAGTGAACTGTGCTAATTTTTAACCTGCCCAATGCAACCTAACATATTTTTTATTCATAACCTATTCTCCACTATGTTATTAATCACAACTTTTAAATAGTAATCTGGATCAAGATTGACTTTCAACTAGAAATTGCAAAGAGGATGTTTAAAACTTTCATATATAGTTTCAATAATTTAATGAAAAATAAATTTTTAAAAACTCACCGTTTCTTGTGGATTCCATTGTCTGGATAAAAAATGTGGTCGTATCTTTGGAAAATACAAATAGTTACTTGCCATTGTAAAAATTACGATTCCTAGTGAAAATGCAAATATTTTTTTGAGATTTAAGCGAATGACCATTTTTAATTTCTGGACACCTTCTTGAGGAAGGTTTAAAAACATAAACGCTGCAATGATGTGTATAGTTATGTAAAAATATACAAAATCCACAATCGTAATGTATTATTGTGAAAATCTTTCCTAGGAGAGGCATTTTAAAAAGTAACCTTAGTTACGAAAAGTCTTAAGACTATGTTTTTATTATTATGCGAAAAAGATCAAATTCAACTTTCTTATCCAATTATTGTAAACAATTTATGTTTTGGAGTAATTTTTTACTATATTTTTTTGACAAATTCTCAATATGTGAAAATAATGACGATGAGTTTGGTTGGCTAGGGTCGTCGCCGTATCCGGGATTGTCAGCAATAAAAGTGATGCATTCAGTTTGTGATGATTAAAGATTGGAAAAGCTAGATCATTGTAAACGTGATTTAAATTTAATTAACTGCTTAATGTTTGGTCAGATGAATCAGCGAAGTGTTCATATTTTAGTGATAGTGACATTTTTAGGTAAATAATTATTTAGTGAAACCAATTTCCTGAACATATATTTCAAGAAGAAACAACTAACAATAGCACAGCTAGGGAGGCAAATACTATTGTTGTCCAATCCCCGAATACATCAGAGATTGTTAATAAATATTGTGTTCGTCCGAGTGAATGTGAAATCGTCGATGCTAAAAGCTTATTTTAAAAACGGCAGCGAATGGGTAAAATTTTCGAAATGGTTTTCAAAATTTTCAGGAAGTCTAGTTAGGTTGTATCAAAAACTATTAAACTCTATTATACCTTTTAAATTCGAATAAATAACTAAATACCTATAAACGATTATTATGTCTCTTTCCGTTTATCTCAGATTTCGATTTTATTACTTTAAAATTTTTGAGCTGTCCAAGTTTACATGTGAAACAAATTAAATGGTTTCATTGGATTTTAGTCTAGAGTGCAAACAAACGTTCGGAAGGTTAGAGACTACTACATGCAGACTTTGGAGTCATTTTCGAAAGGACATTAAATTAGTGACACAACTTTTAGGCATAAGACAACTCCTACTTGAGTCCAAAATTCTATATCCTACAAGAAGTCACATACTTGATACCGAACTTGTACTGTATTAATTCAAATTCTAGCACGAACTTGTGGACTAGGACGTAGAAATACTTACTCATCTTAATTTTGTTCATATCAAATCAATACTCGTCTTATTCATCAATGGGCCTTGTCCCCTTCAACTTCGGGTCGGGCAAATCTCCATCGCATGTAGGTTACCTTCATTCTATCCCAAATATTCTCAGGCGAATCCATGGCTGGCCTCACGTCAAGGATGGCAAACTTGTAGTTCTGATCAACTTCCCCTCCATCATAGTAGTCGATGATATATCTCACCTCCTTTCCACATCGGTCAATTATCCAGTCATGGCGATCGAATGGGAGTTCATAGCCCATCCTATGAATAGACCAACGCTTTAGAAACAACATTTATGACAGACAACAAGTTCTTACAAGTTTTGAATTACCAACTACGAATTCTAGCTCTCGGTGAGAAATCTTGAGCCCTGCCCCTAAAACTTTTCAGCTTAGGACACATGCACTCCGTAGCGTGGAGAGCTTCCCATTTTAAAACTTCTTGCCACGCTTGCTCATTGTTGATGTTATGAATTTTAATTATAGCGTTCATATCATCAGCTGCTAGGTCTCCTTCCTTCCATTTCCACCCTTTGCGAAGCATGGCATTCCAAAACATCTAGAAACACATGAAATATTCATTCATAGGGACATGATCAATATATCCAGAATTCAGAATTCAGAGTCGACAAGTGCAAACTTATACCTGGGGGGATGGATAGACCCAGCGCTCATTCTCAGTTCCTGCTTTAGGGATTGAGGATGTAACCCTGTCAGTTTGTAAAGGAAAGGGTTGACCGGGTGCGGGTTGCTGATTCGGAGGAGGCATCTTTGTACAGTAGTAAAAAATATATGCATATTTAAAAACAGTAAAACCCCAATTTATAAAAAAGCTGATTAATTTGAAATCTTCAAGGCCTACCATATTCTTTGGGTCGAGATCAGCCGTTTGAGGGTCTTTGACTAGTTGAGTGGCATGTGCTGGGCATTCGGATTTCCACTCTCGTTGACCCTATAAATAGTATAAATAAATCCAATGTTTATTAATTAATTTAAAAATTTAAAGCCCGTGGGTGTTGAAACGCTTAGTTACCTTTTCCATAGGACACCCCCCTCCAGGAGCACCAGAGAACGCTGATGCGCTTGGAGCGTGGTGTGGTGGTGGATTAACATCCGAGGACTTTCCATGCATGACAGGGCACTCGGATTTATTGTGCTGTGGATCAACGACAGCATGGGCAGCTATCTCGGCAGTAGATGATAAGTTACCCATCTTTCAAATTCAACTACCAGCCAACTTTAGTAACTAAATTAGACAAAACTGATTATATAATTTCACACGTGAATTTTTTTAAAGCTAAATTGGGTCACAAGGCAATTCGAAAATCAAGAGGAATGGCGGGCGTCTTTTAGCAGCTTTTAGTCTCCATGAAGATCTCTTTGTCTAAATGAACTGAAGGAAGATGCGATGAATCAGCCAACTCAGTATTGCAATTAGTCCAATATTTTAGGGATTTTAAAACCCTCATGAATCCCCCTCATAATTTCGTTAGTTGTATGACATAATCAGAGCAATGTTTACAATAGGAGCCTTATTTTTTTGTGTTTTCGTTTGGGGAATTTAAAACTGCTTTTTAAACCGTCAAAAACTTTAGTTTAAGGAATTGGAAGAAGTTGTCAAAAGCTCTTAGGTGCAGGTGGACTAGCATAAAACAATCGACTATGATGCACTCAGCAACAACCTTTCAATCACGAAATTGCAACCCTAATCCAAATTTTGTGATTTCAGTCGAAACTATGAATATACAGTTAAGTCTTACAAAAAATATTTCCTTGTGCAACTCGAACTAAATCTTATCTTATGTCAGAATTGACATATATATTATCTTCGTTCACACTGAATGTGAATGCTGAGAACATTAGTATGATGAATATATTTTGAGCTAACCCTTACTAATGTTATTTATAAAATAATAAATGTGAAATTTAAATTATGCCTTATAAACCTTATAAACTGCAAATTCTTGGGATAAATTATTTTTTAAAGCTGAGTTTCTTATGGCTGAATATTTTATGACTGTCCACCGTACTCCGAAATAAACGCGTAAACTATGTGATTGTCAAAATTTGTATTTAACAATAAATATACATTCAAGAATCACTGCCCCGAAGAAGAAACATAAAAAAATAAAAGTTGTGCAGCATAAAAAAATAAAAGCAGAAACATAAAAACACAAAAAGTTATGCAGTCTTAGATAAAGAGATAAAAAATACAAGATTTTCAAGTGAGAGAAAGATTCCCCATTAAACTGAACGACCCTCTCTGACATTAAAGTCAACTAAGAATAACAAAAGGCTCCAAAGATTTCCCCGATTAGAATGCTCCGTATGAAGAGCTCGGAGTTCTGACAGGGGCTACTGGGGCTGCTGGGGCACCATATCCTGCAGCTTGGGCCACCTTTTGGTCCTTGTACCTAATAAAGTAGACATCCGGCTTGGTGGGCTTTGTTGGGCTTGGTGCACGGATCTTCACATCCGAAGTGGACTGACCCTTCTTGAGCAGGACATAGACAAGGGTCTTCTGCTCATCCTGTTCTGGAAGTATGACTTCCGTGTTCGAGCTCTGGGATGAAGAAGGAGCCTTCACGAATATTATGTTGACCTACCAAAACAAGATAACCGTAAGATGAGCATGATGTCATTGGACGTTTAGAGAACCTCTTAATCTTACATGCTTATCTCCACCAGGGACTCGGACAACTCTGGACTGAGTGTCGACGGGCTCATCCGGGGCAACGTGGACATAGACGTGTCTGAACGTTTGACCTCCAGCTTCACGAGTAGGGGCCCCGTATGCTGAGGCTGCTGGGGCTCCGTATCCTGAGCTCCCAGCTTCGGCACAGGACAAAAACACTGCTACCACCGTCAACTAATCCATATGTAAATTATAAACATTCAAAATATAACAAAGCACGCTATTTAACGATTTAAAAATTGGACTTACCACAAGAGCAATCATTTCTTGGCTTTTGTCTTTGAATTTTTGAAGTTTGAAGCGTTATGAACTCGAGATGTTGGTTTGAAAGAGGTAGAAGAAGGACTATTGATTTTGAGGGAAGAGGTCTTATATAAAGGTCTTCACAATAAGGATATTCACCATGATTCATGTTATGGTCAAAGATACAAACGTAAGAATTTAGTAATAATTGACTAAAATTGCAATAGAGGATCTCGAAAGAAACTGCATCTTGAAATACTACTCCATATACTGAGTAAGGCACAATCCTGTCTCTTCGTTTTTGGGTGGATTACGCAATTGTGGAAATGAGAAGTCATCTCTATCAGCCAAAAAAAACACAATTAAATTCCAAAAATCCTCGTCATTCAGAACATGCCTCACAATAACATAATCATAAGAAGCCATTCTCTACATAAGATCACACAATACTTTCCAGTTAATTAATCTTTCTATAATTTTTAATTATTATCCAAACTTAAGAACAAAAAAATCATGCAAGAAAAAGGCTAGGTACGTTAGTTTAAATCTCAAAACTGAGACGTCGTTAAAGAAACATGTTGATTGATGATTGGTCTCTGAAAATACCGAACAGTTGCCAGTAAGTGCCAGTAACCAACGGATGTGAAATTCAACGTGCTTGTGAATAGCCCTTATAGTCCGTGTAGAGCAGTTAGTGAACTCATTTGTACTTGTCTCTGCATGTTCTCATAACAGTTGGGCTAAACGAGTTAATTGGGATTGGTAATTGAGTTTGTGAGACGTGTGGAAGGTGTGCGAGTGCGGATCTTCACAACAGCATTTATGGATCACTTCGATCTTCACAACAGCATTTATGGATCACTTCCTCGTCCACACAACAAATCTCAAAGGCTTAGTTGCACGAAAATATTTAAGATATATTTAAAAAAGAATTATACACGGAGATGCAATGGCCGCGACGTTATTGTCGAGACAAATATGCCTGGAGACAAATATATATGCCCTCTTACAACTATCTGACCTGTGCGGGACTGTCATAATGCACAGAAGTTCTCTAACATAGTTTAAAAACAATACAATATTCGACATTCAACAATGCATAATATAGGAAAGCACTACCGTCCCGTTATAAATGTTTTAGGCATATTTATCTTGGAATAAATGCCACAGAACCGTTTGCATGACCATACACACTGTTTGTAAAGACTGCGAATTCTACATTGCAAATCCCACGTGTATTTACACAACTTAAACTCATTTGCGAGTCCGGTGCCAAAAAACCTTTTGCATTGTAGTTAAATGTGACTTTTGATGAAGATGCTACAATAAATTCTGCACTTTCTGCTCCAATGACATAAATACACCCACCACTCCTTACCATTTAATTATTTCAATTACCAAGTCACAAAAGTTGAGAGATTGTCCCATAACATGTATGATTAGTTCATTTTAGGTCTAGCCTGAATATTATACTAGTATACAACTGAAACCATTAAATGTAAATTGTAGCCTAACATATTCAATTAAAGGAAGTAAATTAAAGGGTTTCAGTGACTTTAGCTGTCAACTTCGTGTAAATAGAAAGGAGAGTTTGGGACTCGAATGTTAATACACATATGATAAATGATGAGGGGCTAAGTTAATGTCCCCTCAGTTGGATATAGAGTTAAAAGGGCTGTTCGTAAATGGCGTAACACGGGGAAGAGGTCCGAGGTCTTAACATTGGGACTTTTGCATCATAATATTTACGAACAGCCCCGTTAGTTGGCCTAAATACAAAATGAATTAAAGACTATTGAAACCCATCAATTTCCAAAGTTAATTTTAATTTCCAGCAACGGAATTTAAAATAAATACACACAAAAAGCCTAGTATATCTATTTTTAGATATCATTGCATGGATTGTTTGATAAAGTAAACTAAAATCCACTATGAATTTCATACCGATAATAGACTTAGGGAAATTGTCCCCATCGGTCCTTTCTAAAGAGCCAGGAGAGGATTGGATTGCAGTTGCAAGGGAAATAGAAAAAGCATTACATGGCATTGGTTTCATGTACTTGGTCAATCATGGCGTTTCAAATGATATGGTGAGTAATAATTCATAAATATCTCAGAGCCGAAATTTCTAAACTGTATTTCTAAATTTCATTTCCAGGTTCAGAATGGCTTCCACGCAAGTTCTACTTTTTTCGCCCTCGACTCTCAAGTTAAGGAAAAGTACAGAAAAAAGCCTTCAGAAAGTAGTCACGGATGGGTTCAAGCTGGACAAGAGTTGTAAGCTTTAAAATTTTTAATTTTTTCAGATATTGAAATGCAAATAATTTTAACTAGGATGATCCAAAACAATTTTAAGATTGAATGCTAACTCGGTGTTTGAGCTACGAGAGTGTTTCGACTACATAAATTCCAACCGCCCTCCAATCCCACAAGCTCCAAAGTTCTACACAACAATGGAACAACTCCAACAAGAATGTAACGCTCTGATTAAAACGCTTTTAAAACTCCTTGGACTGGCCCTGGAGCTGGAGGATCCTGAGCACTTTTTGAAATCCTCTGCACATCTTGATGATCCGAGTATTCCGAATGAATGCGACTTGAGAGCCATTTACTACCCACCTATACCTAAGGGCAAGGAGATCTTGGAGGGGACTGTTCGGTGTGCTGAACATACGGATTATGAAGCCTTCACCTTACTTTTTCAAGACGATGTCAGAGGCTTGGAGGTAACTGTTTGCTAGCAAGGCATTACTTAGCTGTTACTATCGGTGTGCAAAAATATTTTCGGACGACCGATCTAAAAAAACATGAGCCAAGGTTTCGACTGGGTTTAATCGATGTGTTTAATGTGTTTCTAGTTCTTCCAGTATGCGTACATGTGGTTTAGTGACATTATGGGTTTAAATGTGGCTTAATTGAAAATCGTTTCGAAAAACTTAATTCACAGTGCCCCAAAAATTTATTAACCCCATTTAATCGCATTTATCACATTAAACATCACAGTTGAAATTTACTCCAAAAAGTGAGAGTTTGGAAACCATGAACAGAGCCAAAAAGATTTTCAAGCAATTTATTTTTATTATTATTATTATTATTATTATTATTATTTATTCAGAGTAACAGACCACATTACAACCATTTTTAACGTAGTAGTACAGATCCAGAGTTTCGAAGTTGGAGAGGGTATGGAGCTTAGCTAGATAACAAGTAAGAGTATAATTAGTCAGTCAGTTAGTCACACATACAGAAGTTTTGACCATGTCATATTAAGTTTACATTTGTATGTGCTTGCAAAAAGGTTATCATAGATGGATTTTAAAATTACATTTGTAGTTGATTTAAGTCTTTGTTGTAACGAGTACGCTGAGATTCTAAGTATATAGCACAAGTTTCCCAGTCTACGTTGGACAAATGCTTCAGAGGCACTAGAACGTCTAGGTAAATTAAACAATATTCTTAAGGTGTTATTATGGGCAACTTTAACTGGATGTCGCTTATTTATATCCGTATCCCAAGTACTACGACAGTAAATGGAGGATAAGAATGTTTTGAAAAGTTTACATTTAATAGCGGATGAGCATGAATTGAAAAAACATCGTAACATATTAGCCCGCATATATAAATCAGATATTCTCTTACTCATTTCAGCTTTGTCATCTAGGATGACTTTGTGGTATCTTAATTTGTTAGAAATACTATATCCAAGATATTCAACAGTCGTATTATTCTTGAGTACAGAATTATTAAAGGTAATAGCTATGGAATCTTTGATAGTATACAGAAAATTCGGAGTGAAGCATTGTAACTCAGTTTTACAAGGGTTAAAAACAAGATTATATTCTTTAGCATAACTATCACATATCTCCAACAGGGAGTACATTGCTTTTAAACTTGTAGTAATTAGACAAACATCATCAGCATAAATTAGATGATTAGTACAACAATTACCTATCCTAGCACCAATATCAGCTTCTTTCAGTGAACAGCTAAGTTTTTCCATTTATATTGCGAATAAAAAGGCAGAAAGGACACCAACTTGCCTAACACCTTGATGAACAGAAAAAGATCGAGACTTATGACTTCCCCAAGAAACAAAGAATCGTTGTCTATCAAACCAATGAATTAACAAGTTAGTAATATAGTTTGGTACATTTCTATCTATTAGTTTACTTAGTAATATCAGATGATCGACTTTGTCGAATGCTTGAGTTGCATCCAAATATATAATATAGACTGGGGTGTCATTATCACTGTAGTAGGAGATTAATTGTTTTAAGGAAAAAATTGCAATTTCAGTGCCAACCCTTTTTTTGTAGCCAAACTGATTGTCTGTAGTATTAAGATACATTAGGGATTTCTTTAAAACTAAACGCTCAAGTACTTTAGACAACACAGTGGCCAATGCAATTGGCCTATAGTTTTTAATTACCGTGGGGTCTAGACCTTTTTTCTTTAAATTAGGAACAATTGAAACCTCAATGAGTCTGATTGGAAGCTGTGAAGAGCTCAGAATACGATTCATTAACATAGTTATTAATTTATAAATATTTTAATGAGCAAAAATAACATTTTCAGCACATAACGAGTCGGTACCTTTAGCTTTAGATTTTTTGAGCTGTCTACACGTTTCAATAATTTCTTCAAGTGAGAATTGATCTGTTGATCAAAGGACCAGGTGAACATTAATGTGTTAACGTGTTGATTAATGTCTGTGTTTAGGTAAAAAGTGCCAATGGATCTTGGGTTCCAGCCACCCCCATTCCTGGAGCCATTCTTTTCAATACTGGAGATTTGCTCGAGTTTTGGACTAATCGCTACTTCCCTGCCACGGTATGAGTAAAAAAATAGTCTTAACGATTTTAACGCTTTCAATGTTTAAGAAATTTGTTGCTTTTGTAGTATCATCGAGTGGTAATTCCACAGAAAGAAATGGAGGAAGTGATCCCTAGGTATTCTGTGGCCTATTTCTTCGCACCAGACAACTCAACTCTTGTCCAACCTCTTGAGTCGAAAATTTTATGCTCTGCTACTGGGGACGGAGGAACAGCCCGGGCGGTCACAGCTTATCATCATATTATGGAACGGGTCAAAACTGCTTACCAATATTAATTCTTATCCATCCACTCAAACGCATAGTTTTAAAGTGTAATCAATAATTTTTTCAAAGTGAAATCTGAAATGAAGTTTTTTAATGATTTGAAAACATTGGAACAATAAACGTAGTCATTAATCATTACCAAATAGACAAATGGAAAAAAATGAAATTAAACAAGATTATTTTGATCGAGAGGAGCAACGTCGCAATGAAGAAGATAATCAATCAGATTAAAAAGATTAGGATTTGGATTGTGTTTGACGTGGCCCAAATTTTGTACTAAAGATTCAATACGTTCACGTAAATCAAAATTTCAATTTGACTTTTAGTTACCTACCATAATAAATAAAATAATGAATTTGATAAATATGATGAGCAGCTAGAAATGCAAAGTAACAGGAAGGTGAAATTCCACTAATTTAGTGGTGTAGCTATATTTTCGTGTGTCACGAAAATTTCTCGTATCTACCTATCATTGAAATTATTTAAACCATATTGGTTCTAAATTGACGGTATCCAAGTATCCCGTAAATCCAGAATTAATATTAAGTTAACAGAGTTATAAAGCCTCAAAGGGACTGACTCTAAGGGATCACAAGAACAGTCTGCCTTGTTAATTCTTAAATTTCTGTCTTGAGTGGCTAAGGTCATGTCACTTGTGATTGATTGAATCTGATTGTAGCAAGTAATTAAAGATCCGAGTGAATGAACATGTTCCTTTTGTTCAGTCAATAATATTATGCTAATTACTCTGCCATAAACAAGTCAACTCATGACATTTCCCCTTAGTAATCAAAAAGTTAATAAAACTCACAATACCTTCATTTCCCCCCAAAATAAAATTTCTAATTAGTTTTGTTCAAGGTGTGGAATGTTCAAGATGTACACACTAAATGACACTTGAAGTAAATGGATTGATATTGAAAATCAGGCCACACTTGCTGCATACATTTATTAGTTCCCACTTTTGGGGCTCACGAGGTTTTTGGCCATGGGGGTCTCATCAAGTTTCGTCACTCGTCCATTCTACGTGAACTTGCTGAATAATTTCAATCCAAAATCTTGCTGCACTTTTGGCCAAATAGAGATTATTATGTCGCAAGCTTCGTCTTTACATGAAACAGTGTCCTCTGAGCGAATTACAGGCTATAAAATAGTCGACGAGGTAATCCAAGTACGTGAGATCATGCAAAGGTTCCCCATGCTACTTGCCCCACACACATGCAATAAAAAACATTTTACAACGTAAGGTAACCTCAAGTCCTATCGTCTTCTGTCACATAAATCACATGCGGATCATCCATCAACTCTATCCACTTAAATCAGCCAGCTCTAAATCCCTGAACCCTGAGTCCCCCTCATAGCTAACGGGGAAATTCGACCGGAGTCAGATGCGTTGGTAAAGATGAGCCCCCGCGCGCGGAACAAGTTTGCGAGGGTCTTTGGTTTGGCCGCGCGCGGTAGTAGAGTAAATACATGGGCCCTTGGCCTTGGCATGATTAACGTAGTTGATGTGAAGTCCCCCAAGGGTGTGTGGGGATGATGTTGAAGGAAAGAATCGTTTTAATTGGGATGAGGATGAGTTATGATGTATCATGTGGCCCCTGTGGATATCATTTATATGGGATTAGAATAAATGTATGGAATTGCAGATGATTTCTGTCCTTACACTTATGAACGTGTTATGTTCGTGTGTGTGTGTGGTTTGCAAATCTCATTGGACTAATTGAGATTGGGAAGATGGACTAATTGACAGGTGAGGATAGGAGATATGTAGTCGGGAGATGTGTTTTGCATCATTTGATTGTTTAAGATTTTATTATTCTTCAATCGAAGTTGATTTCTTGGCAAAAGTCGAGCAGTCTCTCCACATTGGGAAAAGTAGTATTTATAGGCCAATCTCAATCCAACAGATTATCAGTTCATCTCATACATTCATTCTCACATCATCATCTTCTCTCCTTCAAAAAATATACTTCAAAATGAGAACCTTCTTGGTAAAATTTTCAAAAATACTTTTCACACTTTTTCAAAACGATTGCAAAATTTATTTTTCTCACCTTTTATTTTGAAACCCTTGGTTTATCAGGTCGTCCTCGCCGTCGCCGCTTTGGCCGCAGTTGCCAACGCTGGCAGCTCTGCCTACGGAGCTCCTGCTCAAGAAGAGGCTTACCAATCCCAGACCTTCAAACACGTAACTCCTCAATTCTAAATGTTAATGGATTTTTTCTGGAACTGCTTGTAATAATACTGGGTTGTCCATTCAGGTGTACGTCCACGTTGCCCCTGATGAGGAGCCACAAACCCAGTCCCGAACCATCCGAGTTCCAGGAGGAGACAAGCACGTGAACATCATCTTCGTCAAGACTCCATCCCAGGACAGCTCATCCCAAACTGAGGTCATCCTTCCAGAGCAAGACGAGCAGAAGAACTTGGTCTATGTCCTCCTCAAGAAAGGAGAGGCCACTTCTGATGTCAAGATCCGAAAACCCGCTGCTCCAAGGCCACAAAAGCCCGAGGTTTACTTCATCAAGTACGGAAGCCAGGCTCAAGGAGGGTACGAAGGAGCTGCTGCTGGTGGGGCTGTTGGAGGTGGTGCCCCTGCCCCTGTCCGAACTCCAAGCTCAAGCTACGGCGCTTTCTAAACGGTCCTTTCCTACCTTATCTTTATCAGTGCTCCAAATTGTCATTATTTATAATTATTATTTATTTTAAAAGTGGACCCAAGTCATCTTCTAATTGTCCTCCCTTCCTTTTTCCAATCTTTTCCTCTTTCTTTCTCACAAATATTTTTCAAATCTTTTCCTCTTCTCTTTTTATCTTTTTTCATTCTCATTTCTTTCGTTTCTTCATCTGTTCTTTCGATTACTAAACTGTTCATTAGGTTATAAATAAAATCTGAGCTTATTTCAAAGTATAAAACTATCCAGCAGCTTCTATGCATACTAGAAACTTTACTCATGAAATCCATGCATAGTCCACCTTACCAATTTTAGTTGTTTCTGAAGAATCATTTAATCTTGAAGATTCTTGATTGGCTTATTTTAAGAATTACATAAATACTTCCTCAAAAATTATGATTTTATTCATAATATGAAGTCAATTGGACAAGATTAAAAAGTTTGACAGGCTGAATAGTAAAAGTATCGAAAACTAGTAAGTTTGTAGTTCTTAAGTATTTTATTAAACTGTTCGTTTGGCATTTAATTGCAGAATAATAAACTCTTTGTGATGAAGGAATAAAAAGAGCATGATGAGGAAGAAAGTGAGCTGAGATACCATGTGCCTCCAATAACGAGTATTTCTATATAGACCTTGTATAAAGAAGATGAGGCCACGAGGGCAGTTGTCAACTAGACTCTTTGTTGATAATTTAAAGTTGATTAAAGATATTGGAATGCTCCTTTGTTTGTATTTCTTGGAGAGCAATCTAAAATTTTGCTGAAAAGTTGTACAGCAATCTATCCTAAGGAAGGCTTGACAATTTGACACGAGTAACACATGTGCCATGTGCTAAGTAACAGCATCAATTGTGTGGTCCAACAGCGTATCCATGTAATATCTTGGATGAATGTATTTAATTTAATTCTTTATAATAATTGAAGATTACCAACAACAAAATGAAATCAGTGTGTCAATTAAGGTAGATGAATTGAATTGGGTGACGCAAGTTCAAGTGGAATTTAGCATCACACTTTTATAACAAGTTGTTCGGTCTGTTTCATCTATTAAGATGAGGTGGAACTTGATTGAGTAGACCTTAGAATTTTTTAATATTATGTTTCGCTGGCAAAAAAATACGAAATTAAAATCCTTGTTCAAAGTCTTATGGTTGATACTGGAATTAAATTTTACTTATTAATCCCTATACTATAATGTTAAGCTGATAAGATTCGTTTTACTACTCAAATTAAAACACAAGATGATAACTAACAACCGATTATTAAAAAAAAATCTCCCCCGTGTATCTGCAAAATAATTTTAGATTTACAGAATCGAAGAATGTCTCCCTCAAACTATGTTTTTGTAAACAAAGACCCTTGTGAGTTATTTCAGGCCTTGTTCCACAGGCCGTGCTAAATTTGAAAATTCTGTATATAGTACCAGTAAAAGGATTAAATGAAAATATTTAAATTAGAACATATCAGATAGTAAATGTAATGGAGAGACTCTTAAGCCCCCAATTAAAGCATAAACGGCAATGATTGAGATGAAATTTTGAATGAGCAACATTTCTTGGTCACTTAAATTGGGCAAGTAATTTGATGAGACTGCAATGACTCGGGAGTCGCGTGACAAGATCTCATTGCTAGACACTAGACAACTTTCACACAGTCACAAGTTGTGAGTAATAAAAATATATACTTTGAAATTTTTCTTACATTATCTTCTAATTAATATTTATTTGCTATCCCAACCATCAACTGTCCCCTCTCATCCTTTCCTAAATGTTAGATTTGATAATAAAAACGATATGATACTAACCTAAAATCAACTGATGCAATGAAGACGAAGCATTTTGGAGGATAGTTCAGAAATGTATGAGTGACAGTTATAATATTATGTGATTTTTCAATTGTATTCCAAATTACAATGATATCCTCAATAAAATTCAGTGGGTCAACAAATTTACCATATGAATTATGTAACAATCTTACTAGCCCCTTCGGGCCCTTTGTCTCTTTAGAATACGTGCAAAACAAGCCAATTCGTCAGTCAATTATGCAGTAAGAAAAACTTTTATTATCTTTCATAAATAAAAAATGTAAACCCGAATCTCCAATTAATGGCTTATCCGAATAAAGTTTATATAGGAAACAATAAATACAGCTTCTTATGTAGTTTCCCCTCATCGCAGTAGCAGTTGGGCAGAGGAAGAAAAGACAAGACTAGATGAGGCAGATTAAATATAAACTCACACTGCCAGGTTACAGAAAAAATTAGAAACAAGAAATAAATTCCACTATTTAGAATAAGCAAGAAGATAAGCTCCGACACTGACTTGTCGATAATTTCGTAAGGTAGCCAATGGCGTTGGATAGTAGGAAGAGATAAGGGCCGACCAAGGGAATCAAGTGACTTAGAAAGATCCGTAAGCAGGGCTGGGGGTTCGGATGGGTGCAGCTGGGGCAGGGGCACCGTAGGAAGAGCCTCCTTGCTGTTGTCGCTCCTGGTCCTTGTACCGGATGAAGTAGACATCGGGCTTTTGTGGGCGTGGGGCAGCAGGTCGACGGATCTTGATGTCTGAGGAGGAGTCGCCCTTCTTGAGGAGGACATAGACCAAGTTCTTCTGCTCGTCTTGCTCGGGGAGGATGACTTCGGTCTGTTGGGAATTATCCTGAGATGGAGTCTTGACGAAGATGATGTTCACGTGCTTGTCTCCTCCTGGAACTCGGATCACTCGGGATTGAGCATCTTCTGGCTCATCGGGGGCAACATGGACGTATCTGAATACCCGGGTGGTAATTATTAATTAATGATATTACAAGCTGTTTAGATAAGAGAGACATATTGGGAGGGATGGACTTACACGTGCTTGAAGACTTGGGGAGTGTATTGCTGTTGTTGTTGTTGTTGTTGTTGTTGTTGTTGTTGGTATCCTCCAAGATTTCCTTGGACTGCTGGGGGTCCATAAGCTTCAGCGGCAGCGAAGGCCAAAAGGGCAGCGAAAACCTGAATAATTATTATTTTCGGGGATTATTTATTTGTAGTATTTTTAGTCACGTGGACGGACTGTTTTATAGAAACTTACCACGACGACTTTCATGTTGGGTTACTAGAATGAATTCGGATAGGAACTTGTGATAGAAAGAAAAGACAATGAGAGACTGATAATTTTTCTAGAATCTCGAGGGCCTTTTAAAGGTCCTCAGAATTAAGGCTCATCTCCCTGCCCCATTTGAATATTATGATAATAGCCCAGACTGATAATCACCACTTGATATGCTCATGGGGTGCGTTATGTAAGTTGACATGACCGTGGTGATGTGTAGGTTGAGTAACTGTTTGATTTAATATTACCTTAGAGGTAACTCATAGGCAATTTGAGAAGTAATTCTTGTATATAATTCTTATAATTGGGAGTTAAATGCTAATTTCCCTCACTTACCTCTTCAGTTCACGGCACAACAACAACTTGGTCAAACAAAGTGCATGTATTTTTATGGGGAAAAAGCTCTATATTATAAAAGAGCCCTTTACCTCATATTTGGAAAACGAGGGGAGAGAGATGTCTTGAGTTTGCATTAATATTGAGCATCCTAAGGAGGTTTTTTGGTGTAAAAGAAGTAGAACAAGAAGGAGGGAGTCAGCTAATAGTGGAGATGCAATAGCCCCAAGTAATTATAGTCCAAGAGATTTATTATTTTATTGTTTATTATAAGCCCAGACTGTTGTAATTAGCACCTCGGGGAGCCTCTGACCTACAATCTTGCAGAAAGTCAAATAGCTTTTTTGTGACTTATACTCTTTTTATTATTCTTTACTTAATTACCTAATCAGTATGAGATCTTGTAATAAGATTATAATCTATGCTCCTTTTGTATACCCATCTTTCTTTGAATGTTATAGGGCAGGAAATATAGGATAATTTATTCAGCTCTCATATCTCTCTCTTGCTCCATCGATTCACAAAAACTAATCATCACAAACAAATTCCACCAACTTCTGTCCCGTTTTTCATATCACTGAAATACCTTGTTGAGACTCTTCCTAATTTGTTAATTAAGGAAATATGTCGTAAAGGGTCGCAATAAGAAGTGCCTTTCAATTGAGACCTGTTGAATTACTGAAAGCAAGAGCTCACGTTTGCAAACATGTAGAATGAACTTGATAATTCTTTTAAACGATTGGTATGTTTTCTAATTGCGATTAAAATATTCATATTTTTAATTAATGCTGACAAATTGTGAACCACCACCGACTCGAGTCAACTTGGTCAATCAGTAGTTTTAGAATTAGCGATATTTAATTAAATCAAAAGTCTCCCTTACTTTACTGACATGCTATGCAAGGCATTGAATTGTAAGCCGCAATTGATACAGACAAATTATGGTATGCAAAAGTTTAGAGAGTTGACAAACGCCAATATACAGCACAGTCACATAAAAGTTTAGCTTACAAACGCCAATATATGGTCAGATATGGAGGGTGAGTTACTAATTGTCCTATTACGTTGATTAATTGTCTGTAATTAGAGTTATTATATTATAGATAATGAGTACGTGTTGATAGATTGACCTTTTATTCAGATCAGTTTAGATGGACATTCTTAATTCCTTGGTAGTTTGCCCATAAGAAGCGAGAACGATCTCAACTGGTGGTTGTACATGGACCGTCTCAACCTCAATACTTAAAATACGTGCCCTCTAATATAAAATAAAACAAAAAAGGTCATAAACCTTTGAAGGGTAAGAAAAAAATTTCAAAAAAAGTTTGATTAAATTATAATTTTACACAATAGAAGTAGAAAAATTTCAGGACTTAACTGGCTGGTTAGTACAGATAATCCTCCAGTGCTAATTTAAAGATGAGTGTATTTGAAGGTGGTGAGCAAACTGTTGCGGTACGAGTCCCTGTGTATCCAAAAATCCACCAATCCGCTACACTCGGGTAAGACTGGACCGATTTCTGACTCTCCTGACTCCCCAGTTTGTCACATAGTTGACAATATCCGGTGACGAATATGTTGGTTTGGACCCAATATTTTTTCCTCCATTCAAAATACCGGAGCCATTCTTTGGGATGGGAGCTCAAGTAGTTTAAATATTTGGCCAAGTGTTTGAGACTTTTGAAATCCTTGAGATTAATGAAAGAGTTGGGTGGGAACATGGCCTTGTAGTCCGCGCCCCCGTAGACGACAGGGACCATTTCCGTTGTGGCCGTCTGGAAATACTTGTCCGTCACGTAGTCTTGGCAGAGGGAGTTCTCGAAGGCAAAGAAGAATTTATATTTCGTATGAATAGCGAGTAGACAATCCAGGCCGGTTAGTGTCTTCCATTTGGAGTGGTAGCATTTCTTTTTGGCACAGGATGAGTTTCCATAAATGTCGATTTCCATGTACTTGGAAAGGGATGAGATTTTCGACTCCATCCGACTTTGAGAATGGCAAGAGGCTGTTATCCATGCCGCAGTTCTTCGTTTCCTGAAACAGTCATTTATTCATATGACACTTTTGGATTATATATATTTTGGATTATTTACATATTATAATGTGCAATTAATTTTAGTTTTCAGAGCACTCTAAAAAATTTAAAACATTTCCAGTTGTACTAATTTAACTAACTAACTCATTAAAAAAACTGATTCAATCCTATGTGTTTGGACTGATTGTGAGTTTGAAATTGAAAGGCTTGAAAAATGTATTTGAGAATGATAAGTACGAAATTTATGTTTGATAAAACTGACTTGAAATCCCGAATAGATGGTTGGACAACGTATTTATAGTTTTCGAATGTTCTGTTCCCTCTTTGGCCAGCGGAATAAGCCCAAACTTGGTCATTGGCTGGTTGACGAGTTTGTTTAATTGGGACGAATTGGCCATGAGGGATGAATAGATCTGAGTCTCGTCGATAAGTCATTGTCCAGTTGAATGACCCATCGTACAACTTCATTCTGTCATATTCGTCCCTCAGTTCGTTTCTTTTTAGCTTCAACGTTTCAAACTGCATGAATATCCAGATTTGGTCCCAATTTGACCGTTTCGGAACACTACACGTTTTTTATTAAATTTTTTTGAAAAATAAGATCGACTAAATATTAGTTGTGTATAAAATTTGTACCTTCGATTCAAAGATGGTCCATGGAACACCACAGCATTGCTGACACCCCAAAGGGAATGGTCCTGCGTGAAAAGGCATTTGGGACAACGTCTAGAGGCTTCCGCAAGGTATGGGACCTTATCTTTGACCCCTTCCGTCACAAATAGAATAGTTTGGCGTGTCTATCAGAAATACAAAACAGATTCTATGAAAATATGATGAAATTCGAAACTTAACATTCAAAAATAAATTTAAATGTTTAAAGAAAAGTATTGTGAAAAAGAATTGATAAATAAAATTCCCACCAACCGTTTCATACCGTTTTGAAGTAGATGAGCCGAATGGGTTGGATTTTAATGCACTGTTGAAATAGCAATATGTGACCAATGCAATGATTGTCACTATTGATATGCTAAACTTTCCGATCCACCTTTGCTGAATCATTATGCCACTAAACTGACGAAAATCATTAAGGATAATTTTAAATGGCGATTTATCAATTAGGCTGCACAGATAATGTTAACATCGCTTGATTAAACTTAAAGATTAATGCTGATTGAATAATCCATTCAAAATTGTATGGCGAAATAAACTAGTAGTGATTTGTTTCTAATTTGTAAATATTTTAATCCGCTGTTTAATTGTCCTATGACCTATTTTCGATAATTGAAATTACAGTCACCTCAATTGTATTAGTTTAGGTTCTTCACTTTCAATACCATCAAAATTTATGAAAAGTCTTTCACCTTATTTATACTTGATTCAAAACCCTTTGCAATAATTTATTAAATCCATCCGTCTTAGCTGAAAATTTTTTTAAAACATTTTTTCCTCGAATTGAAAATTCTTGTAAGCTGAAATATGAAAATCAATATAAATCAAAATCACTTTTGATAAAATCACAGTTAAATTGTATTTTTAACTTTACCCATGCTAACATGCTCTTAATTACATATTAATAATAACGTATTATTCGTGTTGTAGTACACTGAAATAAACCATCTTTGAACTTTGAACTTTGAGCCCAACTGCTTTATACGAATGTTCGTCTGTCCTTCCATCCGTCCGGACTGTAGCTTTAGAACGAGTACTTTTTCCAAATTCTGTTTTAAAATATCCGTTTAGGATGTCCTAGCGCTAGGTTAAGTTCGAAGATAGGGTCCATCATATTTTTAGGGTATAGTTTAAGTTTCTGAAACTACGCAATAATAGAGCGGGACTTTAAGTCGACAATCGTGTGTCCTTTCGTCCTTCCATCCGTTCGATAACTTTCGAACAAGTCAATTTTTATCTGTTTTGAACTATCCATTTAACATGTCCTAGAGGAGGCCAAGTTCAAACAATGGGCATAATTGAGTACAACCTTCAGGGTTCTTTTTTACATTTTACATTTATAGCTACTGTACTATGTTAAACGTGTGCGTAACTGCGTACAGTGCAGTGTCATACACACTGGAGCTAGAAGGATACGACAAACAACAGGTGCAGTTTGACTGAGCCGAGGTATCTGCGCTACTTGGTTAGATACGTTTCGAACGTTTTGTTAGTATTTATCTTACACTCCACGAGTAAAGCCAGAGGGACTTTTGACACTCCTCAATTGTGTCACTTCGCCCTGAAATCCATTCAATGTATTCTGGTAAGTATATTACAGCGGGAATTTCAAATGATTTGAAAAGCAGTCGCCATTAGTATCGTGCGTGGCCTGCGTCCCCGGCGTCTTCATTTTCTATTGTTCTTTTTCTAGATCTTCTAGCATTTTTAATTGTTTATATCACACTCATTGATAATTAGTTGATTTATTTGCAAGAAAAAGTGAGTTTGAAAGTTGAGAAATAAGAGGATTCGATGGCGGCCAGTGAAATATCAAGTTGGGTCGTTGCTGCTGAGGAACAAGAACGGAAGTTGATAACGCTTGTAAGTTCATGAGTTGAAATTACTTTCAATTTGATATCCCCGGCCCCTGGGTTATTTGCGTAGAATTGACCCTTCCAGAACATTCCCTTGAGTGACAGAATTGAGCCTTCCAGAACTTTCAGATGGCAGAATAGAATTGACCCTCTTCCAGAACACTCCCTTGATTATGATTATTATGTGTTATGAAGGGTATGTTTTAGGAGGGTGAAGGTGAAGAGTAAATTTTGTGCTTAATCTGCGGAAGCTCTGACTCAATAAAATAAAATATGTTTGGAATTGGGACCAATTGTAAAATGATTCAATGAATAATTGTGTTTCAAACATTGATATGACGTTCTACTTATAACTTATAATGGATTATTAATTGCGTATTGCAGTCGTCAGAGGTTGTGGATGCTGTCAAGAGTGACGAGGAACCGGAAGAAGTGATCACTCCAGCTGAAAGATCACTAATTCAGAAAATTCTACGGACTCAACTAGTTCAGACGACAGAACAGCTAGAAATCGTGAAGAAGGACCCGACTTCCCCATTTTTCTCGGCTAGTTCATTTGAGGAACTTAATCTGTAAAACTAATCATTATTTCATAGCCATATATATAATACTAAATATTTAGTTCTTAACTAACCTAACATCCTCTCCCTAGCCGACCTGAGCTACTAAGAGGAGTCTATGCCATGGGATTTAATAGTCCCTCGAGGATTCAAGAAGTCGCTCTGCCACTACTTCTAAGTGAACCGTAATTACTTCTGATATTTCAAGCATTCAAAATAATTCTTGTTCCATCTCTTTTCCTGAAAAACATAATGTCTTTTGTGCAGACCTCAGAATTTAATAGCTCAGTCTCAGAGTGGAACGGGGAAGACGGCTGCGTTTGTACTGACAGTGCTCAGTCGAGTGAAACCCACGGAGAATTATCCGCAGGCTCTCTGCATCGCACCGACTTACGAGTTAGCACTCCAGACAGGTCAAGTACTCAAAGATATGGGTCGATTTTGTCCAGATGTCACCGTCGTTTACGCTATTCGCGAAGCAGATGGTAATATATTTTTAATAAATTTACCTCTTACCACTGAATTGAGCTGAAAAATTAATGCAATTTACTTTCATGTAACCCAGTTCAGTATGGAGAACCGCTAAAGCAGCATGTTGTAATAGGAACACCCGGAACGGTGTGCGACTGGGCTTTCCGAAGTAAAACTTTCGACCTATCCAAAATAAATGTGTTTGTTTCTGACGAGGCAGATGTGATGATCATAGCGCAGGGCTTCCATGATAAATGCATAAGAATTCAACGGTAAAAATACTATATTTTGAAGTGTTAGGATCTCTATATTGTTTTGGTTAGTTGACAATAATATGTCACTTCCTTGCAGAAAATTGTCGAAAGAGTGTCAGAGGATGCTGTTTTCTGCAACTTACGATGCCGATGTTATGGAGTTTGCTGGAAAAATGATCCCAGACCCCACCATTATTAAGTTGGAGAAAGCGCAAGAAAATCTGGATAACATAAAGCAGTATTACATCCGCTGCAAAAATGAAGATGGAAAATATTTGGCGATTGCGAATATTTATGCTTCAATAACAGTGGGAGGGGCAATGATTTTCTGTCAGGTAAGTTTGCATCTTATTTTTGTTTTTGTCCTATTTGAGCCGGTAAAATATGTATCACTTGAATTTAATGAATATAACTTATGTCTACAGACTAAGAGAGCTGCTGCTTGGTTGGCTACAAAGCTGACTCAGGACGGTCATTCTGTAGCACTTCTTACTGGTGATTTGGAAATATCCCAGCGGATTGATGTTTTGAATCGGTTCCGCCAGTCCCGAGAAAAAATTTTAATTACTACAAATGTGATGGCCAGAGGTATTTTCCTGAGATTAGTTTATTTATTCGATTATACAGCATTGTGAAATCAATGGAATGGTTTTGATGTTCAAGATTTATTGCATATTTCTAGGTATCGATGTGGAGCAAGTGAATTTGGTGGTGAACTATGATTTACCTCTAGACTGCAATTTCAGTCCGGACTGTGAGACTTACCTTCATCGGATTGGCCGAACTGGACGATTTGGAAAATCGGGAATTGCGATTAATCTAACGGATGGAATTCGTAGTGAAAATACTCTTAAGATTATCCAAAATCACTTCAACATCACAATCAAACTTCTGGATGCTCAAAATATCGAGGAACTGGAAGAACTTGAGAATGCATAATGGATTTTTTTATGTTGAATATCACTATGATTATGGCTTTTATTAATTAAAAAAAAGTTAATTTTGAAAAACGAAGATAAAGAAGCTTTTAAGAGCAGGATTGGTATAAATGGGGGAGGCTGGTAATGTTTTCATAAATAATTGCATAAATAATTTAAGAGTGACTTAGTTGACTCCGTAACTGGAGCTTGGAGTTCGGACAGGGATTGGGGCCCCACCTTCAAAGCCTCCACCGTTGCCTCCATTGCCACCAGAACCTCCAGCACTGCCTCCGTTTTGATATCGAATGAAGTTAACTTCGGGCTTAGATTGAGATCGGGCAGCAGGTCGACGGATCTTGACATCAGAAGTGGCCTCTCCCTTCTTGAGGAGGACGTAGACCAAGTTCTTGTGCTCGTCTTGTTCTGGTAGGATAACTTCCGTTTGGGATGAGCTGTCCTGGGATGGAGTCTTGACGAAGATGATGTTCACGTGCTTGTCTCCTCCTGGGACTCGGATGGTTCGGGACTCAGTTTGTGGAGCCTCATCAGGGGCAGAGTACACATACACATTTCTGAAAACTTGAGAAGTATACTCTCCGTCACCGGACTGTCCCCCAGAAACTCCGAATCCAGAAGAAGATCCTCCGGACCGTCCCCCAGAAACTCCGAAACCAGAAGAAGATCCTCCGGACTGTCCCCCAAGAACTCCGAAACCAGAAGAAGATCCACCGAATGATCCCCGGGAGATTTCTCCGGTAGAAGAACCCCCTCCACTGTATCCCCCAGAGATTGGGGCCTCAGCGGCCACAAGGGCGAGGGCAGAGAGGAAAACCTGAGATTTTTAAGAAAATTATTTAAATGAAAAATCAAACTGTTTTTTGAGTTGCATTTAACGTAAAAATAATTACCAAAGCAGCTTTCATGATGAAGAAGAAAAGAGAAGTAATATCTGTAGAAGAGATGAAAGGATGGAGCTGGACTGATGTTGATTCCATTCCCCAGGTTGGCTTATAAAGCTCTAGTTCAGAGGTCAGGTGAGAATTAATTGTCCTCATCTTCCTCACCTTCACTTCCCAGCTCTATTTCCCTCACATTCCCTCTCCCTTACTTATCTTATTCAAAGCTACCTTAAACAATCTATTTAAAGACTCTCTTCAATACCATACTACTGGCCAAGTCCACCTAAAGTCAAAAGTCATGTCCATAAGGAATTATAATCTGTCATCAAATTTATTCACACTTGTACGAATGAATAGCCCATGAGCTCTATAAAGACGAAATCCCCTATGCAACTGTCAATGTTTGAAAAAACGTGTAAATTTTTGTCACTGTGTAGTTGTGTGTGTACACTGTACATAAGTTTAATAGTAGTTGCAACTATTTAAATTAGGCTTTTATCAGATAACGTATGCAATCAAGAGCTATTTCTTGGCTCGTAAAATATAAGAAGACGAATGTTCCCAAGTTGATTAGAGGGATAATGATTGGCAGATTGTGTTGATTTATGTTGAATCGAGATTCGATCGTGATGTGTGGAGAGCTACCTTTAGCTTAAATTAGCAAGAGGATGTGGTCCATCTTTATTTAATCTTCAAGTACCAGAGAGGTGCAGTTAATGTCATGACCAGTATCTCATTATTATATCAACACTTAAATGTCCCCCACCATCACCACCACCTTCTATTATTTTTAAATGACAATAGGAATGTCAGAGAGTTTTGAGGAATTTAATATAAACTCCACCAAACTGCACGTTTGTGAAGGTTAACCTATGTTTATTAAATACATTTCGTCATTATCTGCTCATGATTAAAAAGACGTGGAATAATCATATTAATGTTTGGAAGTAAAATGAAATCAATTATTTTCAGTTCCTTCCTAGTGGTTTATACAGTTAAAGATTCGTACCAAAGGATCCGTTATTACAGTTAAATACAGACTGCGGGGCTTCATATTTATAATAAACTGGATGGTATGAGGATCACAAAATTTTAAGGGACTAATTTTTATAAAAATCTAGAGGCACGGGGGATTTTAAATACTAGCATATAACGGAAAGGATTGTTTGACAATTTTGAAACAGTTTAATTGTATCAAACTTAATCTCACTAACAATGCGAGTACTTTTAGTGATCAACCCCAAATGAGCTACCTTTAGTCTTAAAAAATCAAGTAAATAATACTGATCATCATGAAATTAATTTTGTTCTTGAATGGCCCCTATTG
>JAQFYM010001857.1:0-28252 GCA_034694785.1 Agrenia bidenticulata | reverse complement strand
TTGTATATACGTTTGTAGATATATCAATATTTATATTTTTGCCCCCCCCGTCCTTTAGTTTGCCCATGAGACTACGTTGACAAATATTGCAAAAGAAAAAAATTGCAATGACATAATAAAACAATGTTACAATGCTTATTAAGAATGTTTTCACTTTTTGCGATGCAATTAAATCTACATGTCTGGCCACCTACCCTTAAATTGTGGCACTTTTCGTTTTCAACATAAAACGAACAGGGCTTAACCACCTTTTTGTTATATTTACTATTTGATTATAAAATCCATTGTCTAATATTTTATCTTTGAGAAAGATTCGAAGCCTAATTTATAGTTTTTTATGTATAGACCACCATTTAAATATAAATGAACTTCTTTTAGTTCATTTTATTGTAAGTCTATATGCATTATATATTGCATTTTTTTAAACACAAATTCTTGCTAGTTTTTTTTTAAGTAAGTGTTGAGGATTTTAGCTTATTTTAGCTTATTTTTTGCTTATTTGAGTACAAATAATTTAAATCTAGGGCGCGTTTTTGAATTATCATATGCATAACTTTTTTGCTTATGCAAATTTGCGTGCAGATTTTTTGAACTGCAATGATGAAGTTCGAAGAACTAGCCCGATTTTTTGCATGAGCAAAAAAAAAAGTGTTTCAGTTAACAAATCATTTTTCTTTTTATATTCGATGCGCAAGGACGATTTAACTGTACATACAGCCTAAAAATTTTGTATACGCAAATCAAAACACGCTCCTAATGTTTGTTTTTGATTGTTTTGCATAAAATAAAATTCATTCTTCGAATGGCGTTGTGTTCGTTTATTACATAAAACAACAAAAATGCGTTTTTTAGACCATTATACGATATTCGTGTCGCATTTACCTTTTGATGGCGACTAAAGAGCTAAATACTTTTTTTTTGTACAATTCTCCCTTTCATTATGCACATATACAACATTTTGTTTTGAATTTATAATTAATGTCGCGCGCCGTACCGGGGATATATGCCAAGTCTGGGATTTTATTTGCCCTAATGCCTAACTGAGACTGGTTGATTATTTCTCATAACCCCATCGCGAATCGAACTTACAACATGTTAAAAGTCTGTCAATGGTTACCCACTCGGCTATATACAGGCCTCTACTAACTAGGAGAGCCTCCTAATTCTCCTAATTTGGCTTACTTAGGAGAAAAACATTCATTTTCAATAGTTAAATTAGGAGAATTAGGAAAAATGTGGTAAAATTGTAAAAAAGACTTGTACTTCGCTACGGAAAAAAAAATTTAACGCTTTAATATACGTATTAAATCACTATATCATACTTTAATATCGTAAAACTAATATTTGGATTTCTTAAGCAACAGCGGAAATACTAGCTGTTATTAGCTACAGCATATACATAGTTTTGTACTGAAAACAAATTATAAAACATTAGGACAAAAATCACCATTAATACTGGTTAAACAAACTATCGAAGCCAAGATCTTACCATAGAATTTTGAATCGATTCTTTTCATTGTATATTGGCATCGCTAAAAGTACTACAATAAACATAAAAATTAAAGAACTAATGCAAAATATAAGTAGTTACATAAACAATTGTAGTAATGCAAAATATATTTGCCATGTAGTCTGTAATAAAGTCTTAAATTAATTATTTTTATACAATCCTATTGTATTGTAACACATCCCAGGATTTATTATTATTTGTTATAGTTAATGGAAAAGCAATAGACAACAAAAAAAAACATGTATTTTTTGCTGTAATTGTGTTAATATAACATATTTTTTATGTTCAAATTAGGAGAAATTCTTGTTTTAGAGAAATCTAATTTTAGGAAAATTAGGAGAAAAATCAAGTTTCTCCTAATTGGTAGAGGCCTGGTTATTACCCACTATTCCAAGCTTATAGTCACCACTTTTTACGTAAAACGTCGCAATAATGCTTTATATAACCCAATTTTCGCGCAAACGATGCATCTGGCAAAATTGTGCATTTTGCATTAAAATTTATGGATTTTTGACACCTTAATGACATGAAAAGATAACATTCTTTATTCTATGAACTATTGAGTGATTGGACATTTAATTATTTTTTGCAAATATATTTGAATTTAATCAGTGATTTAAATGCATATTTGACATTTGAAAAAGCATATAAGAAGAAAATAATTAAATAGGAAGTAACATTTTTTATGCCTTTTAAAAAGAAAGATTTAGCGCCCGACACATTAAACAATAATACTATACTTCTAGCTCTAGACTATATCTGTAGTGGAAAATAAGTATTTTTACCATGTATTTTTGCACTTTTAAAAAATAAAAGAGATACAACACTTAGAGCTTTTTTTATTTAGTAAATAATATGATACCATATTTGCGAGCAGCATGATGCAAGACAAGACTTTAATCTTACGTAATACAAAGTTTTGGTTTTGTTTTATACAATGCAGCCATTCCCGCATGCATTTTATATTTGGGCCAGGCATATGATCGTAAAATCAAGGAGTTGGGCCTCAGCACATAAATATCTGAAAAAAGTTGACGAAAAAATATGTTAGGCCTTTGAATGCTCTTGCTAATGTTAAATTTGATGAAATTGTTTTAAATTATAATTTATTGATTCATATTAGTGATTTTCATGACTTTTTATTTCCATTATATACTTACTTTAACAAAAACTACGTGCGAAAAAATCCAAATTTTTCGCTAGCATTATGGACTTGCTTTTATACGGATGAAAGATTTCCTTGAACCAATAATTCTTTTGAAGGGTGAGATAATGTATTTTAAAATACATTTGGCACCTCTCGATATTCATTTTAATTACTTTTTAGTAAATTATAACACGGCTAAGATGTCATAAGAATAGAGTATATTCAGTAAAATACGTTAAATACGAATTGTCTGCGTAAATCGACGTATGTTAGTATGGAAAGAGATGTTTCACATTATTTTTTTAAAGTATGAGCTATAAAACAGGATTACCGTGTTTGTTTGTAATGATAAGTAAGTTTTTATATGTGAATGAATAAAAATAGAATATTATGGTGTTTTTTATGGTTGCTCCGCTATTTTTTTTATAATCTTATTACTTTTATTTTATATACCCCTTCTCAGTGGATGAAATCACCGGTCACCAGCCATCTTACATTAAAAGAGATAATTATTAAAAGAGATAATTATTAAAACTGATTTTGCGTCAAGGCACAATACATCTCAAGATGAGTTCATTAACAATTAAAAAGAGAATCAATTATATTTTATACTGCAAAGATTAATGGCTTGAAAAATTACATTAGTTAATTCAGCTTCTAATTCTTTATCAAAAAATCCGAAAACAAACGGAGAGACGGAATTGACGTGAACATTAAAACCAAAAATTTTCCGTTGCAACATGAACGTTCTTGCGCTTTGTAAAGCACCAACGACGGTTATTTAAGAGGGGGGGTTAAATTTTCAGGGGTTATGTCATTGTTTTAGTGGTAAGCGAAATTCTGACCCCCTTATTGCAATCAAAAGAGAAAAATTTCGACCCCACAGCATTTTTAGCAGTGAATACTGGGCTGAGTATAATGATTTGACTACTAGACACCAGTTCTATGACCATGCCAGGGTTAATCACAGTAAAAATTTTGTTAGTTTTGTGACGAGGCACACCTCAGTCTATTGAATGTGTGTGAAGTTTTTTCAAAAAAAGACATAAACAAAAATGTTACAAGCATTTGTATGTTGGTTATTTATATTGTCTAGCATGTTTGGATGAAGAATTTAAGTCGGTATGATAGCTTGTTTAACGTTTAGATGCATATAAGAGAAATGTATCTGATTTAAATTACCTAAAATACGGTACGATATTCTTGAGTTTGCTTTGGTTTTTTTCTTTACACCATTTTTCTAATTAAAATTTGAACTCCCCAAAAGGGGACATGTAAACTGCACTAGCGCCAGAATAGAAACGCAGAAATCTAAAATTAACCCGCCTAAACTTCTTGTTTTTAAATCGTTTGCAAACAATTACGACCCCTTTATACAGGCCTCTCTAGATAGGGTGAAAATGACATTTTCTTCTAATTCTCCCAATTTTTTTTAATTAAATAATGCTTTATTTCATCTAAAAATTGTAACTTTTTGCACTGTTAAAAATTATTTTATTAGGGTTACAACATATGCACCCCTCTCTAGAGTAGAAACAAATATACCAAACACAATAAACTTACTCAAAAAGCTTCAGCGTATGTCTTGCATGTGCTTTTGCATAAAAAATGTACAGTTAAAAGTGATTTTTCGCAATAAAGTATAAAAATTATGACCATAGAAAATCTTTGTCTAATTTGACGCTTGAAGGTTTACTAATTAGAAAATGTTTTTTGGAATTCACGCATTAATATTACAAAAAAGGCTTGTAAATTTATAAGTGCTTTTTTATATTAGTTCTTTTATTTTTCCAATCTCCTAATCTCCTATTAATTTGTGAAAAAATGGGAATTTCTCCTAAAAAAATCAAAATTAGGAGAATTAGGCGGACCGCCTTATCTAGAGAGGCCTGCATATATACCACTAATACGGTATTCATAATTTTTTTGCTCGTATTTAATACAGCAGTATGAAAAAAATAGGTAAATTAAAGTGAAAAAGAAAATGTTTTTAGAAATGATAATACTTCACCCCAAGTTTTTTTTTACTTTAGATATGCTGAAAACAAATCCATTGAATCTGGTAGATTCGCAAAAAATTTAAGTATAGAAAATTTACAAATATGACGAGACCTGCACGGTTTGGTTATTGACCGGAAAAACTGGACCGGAGCCCCCTTTTCCAGAGCATAAACGAACCAGACCGGAAATACAAATAAAAGGACCGTAATTATAATTATACAGAATCGGTTCGTACATACATACATATCCTATCCGACTTTGGGGTAAAAAAATCCGTCAAATTGAAGGAAAAGAAAACATTTTAGAATCCAAAAATACAGAAGTAAAATACTAAATACTATCACAAATATTTAGCACAACAATTCTTTAATAAATTACACGCAAAATCCTTGTTTTGATAGTGCTCTGTGTTTTCGTGAATTCTCCGTGAATTTATACAAGCTTTTGATCCATTATTATAAAGACATAATAGACATACACAATAAAAATTGATAAAAAATTGATAAGAACATAAAAAATGTAAATTCAATAAAAAATTGTTTTTCAAATATTCGTTAACGTACACATGTATACTAACTATATCTAGTAGTCTTCATTATAGAACTTGTATAATTAATAAATGCGTAAAGATTAGGGTTCCCAAACCCGGTTATCCGATTATCCAGTTATCCGGTTATCCGGATATCCGGATTTTTGAGTTATTTCGACTTTAAAAGGAAATATTTGCTATCCGAGTTTTTAGGGGTACTATCCGGTTGAAATTTGTGATACCTTATCAATGTTGAAATTATTTTCTAGAATCTTAAAAAAAAAAAATTGATAGCAATAAATTTATAACGAGGGAATTAAAAAATACTGCAATTAACCGCAGCTAATATCACTTGTATATAATTTTATACATCAAAATGACATAACAAAATTCTCGGATTTCTTTATTTTCCGTTGCTTATAGCAGGGATGCACAAAAATGGTCCAAATTGATTTCATAGGCTCTAAAACGTACTTAAAACTACAAATTACAAGTATGTAAAATAATATATTTGCACATATTTATATGACTACAATATTGTATTTTTTAAAAACTGTTTATTAACATTCCATGTTGATTTTTAAGACGGTGTAAATTTACGTGAACCATCCTTGTGCATCCCTGGCTTATAGTCATATTGATAGAAATATCCGGTATTTTTGCATTTTTAGATAGTTTAAAAGCACCAAAGACACAAAGTGGTCGATAAAGACAAACAACTAAAGTAAACGGGGTTTATTTTAAACAGTATAAAAAATTTAACAGCAATAATAACCTTATATCTTGCTTATTTTTTTTTGTAGTTTTGTGCAATTCTGCCAAAACGAATCTAGCTTATCATATTTGGAACAATTTTTTAAAGCCCTTGCAAAACTTAAAACGTCATTTTTTTAATTGCTACAAAAACCTAGTAAAACAATTATTTTATCTTCAAGAATTGTACAAGATTAATCTTAAAAGGTAAAGAATCAAACTAATGTTTCCATCACTAAATTTTTTTTTATAAAAGTCGGATAAGAACATATTTAAATACTTAAAATGCATCGGCACATGTTTACATACTCTCAATGAATACAAAACTGTACAAAGCATGCAGTAAATCCTTTATTTTAAGATACGATAATTTTTATTTAATGCATTGGGTTATAAAATTGCCTTCAAAATAACTTTTTAAATTTTACCTCGGTAAAGTAAACCATTAGCACACTATTAGTATCTTAAAAATATGATAATAATGTCCTACGTAAAGAAAAAAATCCGATTTATCCGATTATCAGTTTTAAAAACTATTTGGCGGATATTCTGATACATAAAAAACACGAGTATTTGGGAAACCTAGTTTCAATGTTATACATGCGTATTATATACTTACAAAAAACACACATTTTGTGTGTATTTTTATGTATTTGCATACGCATTAACTTACTGTTTATGTTAAATGATACATGCCAAATTTAAATTAGCGCATACTCTATTGACATTGCAGCATTTATTATTTTAAATGCAAATATGTCATTAATTAACAAAGGAGTTGTACTTATATAGATTAAGTATTACTTTTATATTGCGATTCTGCTATTAAACGCAAGATTGTAATGTTAAAATGCATTTTCTTAAAACTAAATTGTAAAATAGCTTACAAAACCATATTTATGTTTTTTTTTCTTTGTTGTTTTACAATCTTGGTTGAATCTGCACACCATTAACCTTTTTTTTCTGCACTTAACATATATACAATAAATAAAGTAATAGCCAAACATATTTAAAAGATAAAAGTAGTTTTGTGTTATGTACCAAAAACTCCATAGATAGTGTAATTGACTGTAAAAAATACGGTAGATTATGTAAAAATATATGCGTAAATATTAATTGTTGTTTCTTTCGCCAAATAAATATTTCCTTCTTAGAAATTTTTCTGACCAGATAGATATTTCTTTTTGGCCCCGAAAAAGAGGGACAAAAAAAAATACCTCAACCTATATTTCTCATTTGACCCCTATTTTAAGGGGCAAAAAAAAAATGTTTTTTTGGGAAGAAATATTTTTAAGAAAGAAATTTTTCGTTGGTGAAAGAGATACGCCCTTATTTATGTTGAATCAAGAATAAAAAGAGCATATCATAATGATAAAAACAAATAAAAAGGCATTTTTTACGCTTTTTTTTCACTAACTTGCTATAATTGACTATTTACGTAACTCGTTTTACTATTTTTGTAAAATGGGGATCCGATTATTGTATGGCCATATTATGGCTTGGGCTTCAAAAAAACTTGAGCCATAATGGCCATTATAGCCATTATGGCTTTGTCTTTTTTTTTGCAAAATGATGTAAAATAGTATTTTTAAATTTTTTCTGTAAGTAAATAGTAAAAAATAACAATATGGGAGCATTTGGAAACCTCATCTATGTTTGGATACGTCTCTAGCAAGGGACAAAATACAGGAAATTAAAAATGATATTATGTGTATTAACATGTATTTATATTGTTTTATAGTATTTATATATTGTTGCCTTTCAACAAAGTATTTTATAATGATTTATTTGTTTTTTACCCTGTAAAAAGAATCGCTGTAAAAATGGTATATGTAACATTCATTAAATTTACTTACTTGCACCATCTACTTAGATATGTTTAATAAATTGGCGTGCATTTTTCTTTTAGACTTACACTTCAGATCCTAGTTATACATATTTTTGAATTTCTGCCTTTAATAGTTACAAGATTACTTTACAGAAAAATATAGAAGATAACGGTCTGTATTTGATTCTCTTGCAAATAATTTTAGAGTTTTTGTTTTATTATTTTAATATTTATGCTTTTTCCTTTTTTTTAAAACACTGAACATTTTAGAAATATGAAAATAAATTTCAGCAACGATATATTTTTTCTGTATATATTTTGCTTACAGCTTGAAGGTTACCCGAACCTTAAATGGGGTTCCCAAATGTAGAAAAACTAGACTTTATCCGAATTAAAATGGTCATATTATAGGTAATAATAGTTGAAAAAAAATCCCTCATAATGGCCATATATGGTATGGCCATTAATGGTATTTTCCAATAAAGTTTCGGAGCCCCTGGTTGTAAAAAAAAGCAATCCGTTGAATATAAAAGTTTTAAGTGTAAAGTAAATGCAATGCAAAATATATAACAATTTTTTTTTCTTTTGGTGCGATTCCACATGTTTTATGGTTTTACATATTTTTCATTTCCTTTACTTATACCATAATAGTGCTACATGGCTGTTTTATTGATTAGTCACTGCGTTGAAAGGAATGTAAAAGCGTTTTTTAAAAAAATATAAATAAATGAGATGAATGAAATTATTACAGTTACCATAGGGAAATTTTATTTGTATAATGCGTCTCCACGTGGTTTATGTTGCGCTAAATTGATTTATTAATTACTTATGATACCAAAAATATTAGCCATGCACTGGTAAAAAGTTTGTTAATAGGTTTAATTTCATACTTATAATTTTTAAACAGACCTGTTTAATAGTTTTTTATGTTAAAAAATTATTAAATAACAAGAAAAATCTGTATTTTTGTTAGATAAATAATACTTATATATGGTTTTTATAGAGTTGGCAACAAAATAGTAAACATAAACTTTTTAGCGCGAGAATTATTTTTCTATAGATTCTGTACTTCTACAAAAAAAAATGCATAACGAGCCTGGACCGGACCGAAGTCTGGTTCGTCCCGGCTCGGTCCATAACCTGACCGTGCAGGTATCTGAAATATAGACGTTGAAAACTTTTTTTTAGCGTATAAAATAGATAAGATATAAACTAACCAAAAATAAATTATTTTTTATATATTTTTTGTATTATTTTGTGTATTTCATACTGTTTTATAAACATAACGACTAATAATAATTAATATTTAGTTAAATCTTCCCTCATTCTATTTTCTTATGTTGACTTCTTTTCGTCATTTTTGCGTCAGGTTATTTATTGTCATTCCCTCAAAAAGACAGCATTCTTTTTCTCTTCTTACATCTGTAAATTGTTTCCCTCGCAACTTGATAGATTTCGGAAGCATAAACATTTTTTAAAAAAGTGTAGGGTTATCAATAAAGTTCACAAAAAAGTGCTTTTATCGTGACAGCAGTTTTCTTCTAAATAAACGTACAAGATCTTAGTTTATCTTTTGATTTCGAAGTATTTTCAAAGTTAAAGAGGGTTGATTTTAAAATATAAATAAAAAAAGATTTATTAACTTAAAAAATACAAAAAGGTACTAAGGTGTTAATATCTTAACAATTTTACGTATTTACTTTTTTAAAATTTATTCCTTATTTTCGGCAGTTATGTTATCCTAATAATTATTTACGATAAAAGATATTTTAATTTACTCTAAATCAGTTTATTGTGATGTTCCTTAATCAAGAAAATTACAACATTCATAGAGAAACATAGTCCCACGTTTAGCAGCTTTTTCTTTTACAACCTCAAAGTCAATCTGTTGACAGTTTGACCCATCTAGCTTATGGAAACCACCATTTCTTAGCGCAAAAACATAATAGTGTCCGTCTTTTCCTTCTACACCCGACGATTCATATATTATACATGCCTTTAATATATAAATATATTTCGAAATTTCAATAATATCATTAATAATAATTTTTGTATCATCAAAAAAAAGCCTATAGTTTCCATCTTGCTTATATCGAACCAGATTAATGCAGAGATATTTAGATATTCTTTTAAATAAGAAGGTTGTCGTTCTTGTATTTCTATTTGTGGGATTTTCTGTATCCTCTAAAGATTCTGTATGTTCTGAAAAATAATCAATTAATAGATTATTCAGATCATTGGCTGTTCTGTTGACATTCAAATATAGTATCTCCCTTTCTTCTTCTTTTAAATGAGTTTCTCCAATGTCACCATTACTACGCAAATCTTCTGTTTTTTCCATTAATTTTGTTTTGTAACTTGTAAAGTGTTGATTTCCTTCAACCCCAATTCTTAGTAATAACCTCTCTTCTTCCTCTTTAAATTTGTTAATAGCCTGTTCATAAACAGCTTGTGCATCATCCTGTATGGCATTCAAAGGATCTTTCTCACCTTGTAACAAACCCTTAATTGCCAGAGTTATTGCCGTGGTGTCGACACAAAACCCCCTTGGCATCTTTCTGCTATCAATCAATAACTGCCGCATTGCATAGGAAAATGGCTCTTCTAAATCATCATACTTAGTTTTTAAGAGATGATTGACATGATATTCACAGGAAAGAAACATCTGTAGAAACGCATGAATATAGCACGTGTTTCCAATCTTGTTATCAAATATGCATGCATCGGTAAGAATATAGCATGATTCATCAAATACATCATTTTCTTGGGAAGATCGTCTTTCATTATTGCAAAGGCTATGGCGGTTCAAAATATGTGTGATGGAGGGTATACCATGTTCATCACTACCATTGTGAATATTTCCCCTATATTCTGCTGAAAATGCAAATTCTAATATCATAATAAAGTAAAATACATGCAAAAAGCATCTCATTAACAAAGTGATTTTATTACTAATACTTAAATAAAAAACGAATATTCCAAATAAATTAAATTAAGGGTAAAAATAAAAAAAAAATGAAAGCAGCTAACAGTCATAATTTTATATTAGAAAAAAAACACAACATAATAATGCGTAAAAATAAAAAATCAAATTTAAAATCGAAAATTGGGATTAAAAATTGTTTTATTAAAATTTTAAGATTTTGCTTAAAACAAAATGTCGTGTAGACCACGTCCACAGAAATGAAGAATGACACTGAGAACAAAAAAAGACCCAAATAATCATATTATGACCATAAAAAAGTAATATACCAAATCGAGATGACAATGATTTAAATTATAAACGGAAATGAAATATACCGAAAACGGAACGAATCATTCTAGAACGCGCCAAAATGAATTTATAGTTAGTACTTACAAAAAAAATGCTATAAATCTAAAAACGAAAGTATAGATAAAGACCACCGGCTTTTTTACAACGAAAAAACTTAAATTTTACAATTCTTAACAAAATAAGAACTAGCAATTTGTACGCGTATTTTTTAAGAGGATTGCCATCTCAACTCTACTCGAGTTTGAGTCGTAGAAGTTATTTAAAAATGAATAGTTTAATTAGTTTAAAATCTTACTCGTGTTTACACTTTTACACACATAATCATCTAAAATTATAATTAAATTTTTACCCTCCAATCATGCTAACTGTACCACAGGAACGAAATAAAAGTATTTTTTTTGTATAAATAGTTCATAGTAGAGCCCATCCTGCCGCGTATTTAACCCTTTGAGACTCATTTGCTAATATTTTCTATAGATATTGTGATCACCAAAATTAAATATAGATTCACTTTGAATAAAATTACACATATTCGTAATTTTTTAATTCGAGAAGACGAGTTTTGTAATTTTTTTTTAAAAATTTAAATAAAACGGAGTAACCGGAAGAATTCATAAATATGAAGTGTAAAAAATATTATGTTTTGGGAAGCTCACATTTGTAAACATCCTCATCAATTCTTCTATTGTCCAAGCAAACAAAAGCTTCACTGTGACCCAGATATTACGGATTGTAAGATCATTGGTACACCACAAGTTCATCCTAAAAAGCGGGAAATTTTAAAAACTATAATTTAAAAATAGGTAATAGTAAATTTTATGTATTTTTAGATGTTAAGGGAGAATTCATGGTAAAAATTGTAGCAGGAATTATATAATTCTACAACATAATATGAAAAGGTTAATTTTATAAAGCTAATAGTAGTTCAAAATGCAAATATAAGACCAAAAATTCGACAGGGATGCTTTATAACAAAGATGATAGAATAAGTAAATTTTAATCCTATAAATTTATACATAAACAGTTGGTTTTCAACAGCTGTCAGTGTTCTTTAAAATTTGTTTTTCATATTGTATTTTTTTTTTTCATTTTATCACTTTTAATATCATAAAAAATTAACGAAAGGTAAAAACAAATATTAGAAAAAATTTCAAAGAAATGAACTAAAAGCGAAAGCACTACAATATTTATAAGATAAATGTAATATTTATATTTATATATAATATTCTTTAAGGTTGTAACTATAGTCTTGGCTGCAAATGTTTTAAATGATATGATTTTTTATTAATTTATTGTAACATATACTTGAAAAAACTGAAGCTTATAATCGTAATAAATACAAAGAAAAATAAGTGCAAATTATTAAAAAATACATAAATATAAACCATAGTTCAGTAACCATATAACTATCAGCAAAGGCCCAATTAAAATATCATTAAAATATTTATAACAAGTGAATAAGTATCTTAGACTTTTTCAAAAAATCCCACCATTCCGGTCAGTCAGGATTTTTTTCTAAAAAGCAATTTTTGATTACTTGTTTGCTTTGAACGGTACCGGGTATTTTCGAGGATGAAAAACAAATTACAAGGCTGCGTTTAAAACAGTAGCATTGTTAGTAAATATGTATACCTTAAAAAAGTGTAAATTTATCACGAAAAAAATATTAAACAAAAGTTTACAAGACAAAATACTTACCCATAATTCTTAACATAAAATAAGTTTTTTTTTTTTGGGTATAAATTATTCATTTGTTAAAATATAAGCACAACTGCACATTATCTGTGTAAAACATTTACCATCATATTATGTGGTTTTTATTTAAGATTTTATGCAGTTTTAAAATATGAAATAGTTAGTAACATTGTTTCCGATAAAAGTTTTGCTTTAAAATCAATGGCAACCGTGTTATGAATATATTTAGTGTCTAAAAATGCTTTGGTATATAATTTTAGAACTAAATATACTGAGTAATAAAATCATTACTAAAGAAAATTCTCATAACAGAAAATACTAACAATGTTTTCTATTAAATGAATCACTTCTTAACATATTAAAATATTTAGTATTACTTGCTTCCATTAAGAATAACACCCTGCATTTTCACATATCTTTACAATATAAAATTGTCTATACACGATCTTATACTCCAGCCATTATACTTTGTTTTGTTTTATTAATGTAAAGTAAAGTATATACCGTGATACAAAGTATTTTAAACGTTAAATTATTGTAGACAGTAACAAAAGTGTTAGCTTTCTACGGTGAACGTGTGGTATTTGGTAAAAAAGATAACAGCATATATTTTTTTTGTAAATATTTATATGCGGAACACATATAAAGTACACAGTAATTGTGCTTAGTTTATTCAAGCTTCGTTGTCAAAAGTAAGATCGCATACTACATTATAATTTGTAATGTGATATTACTGTTAGTGTGTAAAAGTTCGAACGATATAAAAGAGACAGTTCAATATCTAACATTATATGCATATGTTTTTTACTAGTTTAAACGGCGAATATACTATATTAAACATACTTATTAGTGAATTTGTATATTATTTTTCAGAGTTTATGAATCAAAAGTTTACAAATCTTATATTACACTGCAAAGTTGTTTTTCTTTAAATATTTGCAGAACCGATTAGAAAATTTTGTTGAACTAGAAAGAAAGTATTTAATGATGATTTTATATACTGTAAGCAAATTTAAAAGCAACAAAACTGAATAAAAAACCCTTTAAAACATAAATTATTATAAATGAATATGTTCATTTGTAAATGACAACAATAAGTATATTAACATGGTTTTTTAAGTATATTATACAAATTTTTAAATTATAATAGATTTGATTTGTCTCTTCCTTTATTTCTTTATGACATTTTCGTTTGTTATAAGCTGGTTCGACATAAAAACCGACAAAAAGAAAAATCTTGCATCTGAGAAATTGACAAAACTAACAACAAATTTTCATTCTTTTTTATGTGTATATGCGCATATTTGCAGAATAAGATGCAAAAAAAATTGCTTGTATATAATAACAGTACATACAACTGCTTGATTTTATACTGTTAAAATTTCGTTGTAGATATTTGCGTAAAAAGTAGCAGCAAAACACAATAAAGCAAAGCTTACACAGCAATCAACCCTGTTTGTGTTGTATACGTTAATTAAAGAATGCTGCTGCTGCTTCTTCTAAAAATTATTACGGTTAAAATGACTTGTTTTTGCGGAGATATAGCTTTCCAGCCAACTTTAAATTGTTTAAAGGGATTTTGACTTCTTAAAGTGTTTTTACGCATAAAATAAAGTTTTTTTTAGAGTGTTTGCCATTACAAAATACAAAAAACGCATTAAGTTATTTATATATGTAGTTCAGGGCACAGTGATTTCGTACATCAAAAAAAACTCTAGCGTTTTTATATGTGGCAAAATACAAAAACTAAAAATATACACTTAGTTATACACTTTTTAATGAATCAAAGCAGTTAAACCCGCGTTTTATTTATTTAGCCTTTCCGAGAATAAGAATTGTGCATAAAACACGGCAAACTGTTTCGTGGTTTTTTTGCACAGACATCCTTTTGCTATGCATAAAATAGGGGTTTTTTCTACATTTTTACATCAAAACTAGTACAAAACCTAAAGCCAAGAATGTTATTTCGGCCGGGGTTATAGGTATAAAAAATATTCAGACCATTTAATTGTTGCATTAAAAAGATACGTATAATAATGTTTCAAATATTACGAAAAAGAGAAAAAGGCTCGATGCGTACATAACAAAAGTTTACAAATTTTGCAAAAAAAATATGCCTATGATAGGATTCATAAAGATAACTGTATTTGCTCGGTTTAAAGCATAGATACATCGTAAAAACATAATTATTAAATACTTTGATGTACTAAGTCGTTTAACAATACACAAGCTTAGTTCAATAGATATTGCAAAGCTTTTTGCGTTTTTATATATTTTATTTACGTTCTTTTTGTTAAGTACTGCTTTTCTTTTTTGTATTATACACTTTCAACTTTGCTTTTGTTTTTTTTTTCTAACTTTCTTAGTTAAGTGCAACAACTACTTTATAATAACGTTTACAAAATATATTATATGTTGTTTTTTTAACAAGCGAAATGCAAAATTTATGCACAAATTTTTCAACCCATAGTCCAAAAAAAAAACAAAAAAATATTTTTCATCGTATTTTACGGATTTTTTTTATGCACATTGCAATTCTTAATCGTAAATACCAGGTAGTTGCAGCCATTATATCCTGTTTCTTTGCGTACAACAAATTCTAAGGTCTTGGTAAAGAGCTACATTAAAACACAATTAGGGATTAAAAACCCCGAGGCCCTGGGGTTTTACAAAAAAAAATAGACTTTAACCACTCCCCGGGGTCCCAAAAACTCGGGTTGGGGTGCGAATAACATACATCCTATATTTTGTGTGTATGATATAAGACCCGCTCTGAGAAACATAGGGATAATAATGCAGACGAAAAATGGGTATCGAAACCAAAGAATTGTACTGTTTACAAAAAAAAAATAGGAAAAATTAACACTCTTTACTCAAAAAAATACGATTTGTTTAATCGGCTGCCTTTTTTTTAAAAATGATTTCAGAAGAACAGGTAATTGATTTTGTACTAAATATCTGTCACTCTCATACATTTTATTATAGCATACGTAATTAATTTAACTAGATATAAATATCCATAACGACATATTTACAACTAAAAAATGTCTTGGTCGTAGCAACAAATCATTTTTCGTATAATTTCTAACTTAATTTTTTTCTGAGCCGCTCTTTAGTTTTTCTATATATTATGTGTACTAATATACGTTCTTGTAGCATATTGAAGATATTTAATACTGATATTCCATTTACAAGACTATAAATATAAAATTAATGCAGGACATACACAAATAGTTTATTTTAATCCTTCATGTTAATATAAAATGCAAAGTTCTTACCATACTAAAAATACTGCAGAATAACTGAACACAACCACAGTAAAATTTACCCGAATCTTTTCTCTTTATATTTTGTATTTTATATTGTTGTTTATATAGGTTGCTGTAAAGCGCGGTAAATATTTAAACTTTCACGCAAATATTTTTTTGGCGATTTCATCCCAAACCACCAACCGCTGAAGTATTTTTTAGTTACAGTTTATTCTTCAAAGTCCATACATGATAGACCGATCATCCAGTTTTGGACAGATTTTTTTTGTAAATTTTATCCTGTTTTTATCATATTTGACATTTAAAATACCGAAAGCAATTTTTTGTATTGGAAAAAAAATTACAATAAGAAAAAATGGCATAAAATTATTAGACTTCAAAAAAAAAATAAAAAATTTACGATTTTAATTAGTATGGTTGACACATATGTAACAGTATATGGTCAATAGACTTAGGTATAGTACATGCAAAACCGCAATATGTAAGATAAATGTTAAGTACATGTTGAACAATTTCTTTGTATCTTGTTTTTTTTCATTGTAGCGTTTTTGTCAAAACTAACAAAAACCTACCTAAATGTAGACATTTAAGTAAAAAAACTTACGGATACTATTCCATAATTGCTAGGTATGTACCAACATGGTGTCGAAAAAACAAAAATCTACGATAATTACGAAAAACTCGTGTTTATTTGAAAATTGGTACTATAGTATGTATATTATAGTAGGATATACTTATACTGTTTAAGCAGCGTAGCGATATGAAGGCTAAGCAGTGGGGGCACGTGTCCCCTTTAGAAAAAAAAAGCGGAGCCTGATTTTAAACACGGTCTTTTTTTGTGCAGAGATTTTTTTGATAAAAAAATCTTAAATAAAAAATTGTTAAACTAAGAATTTATAAAAAAAAAACAATTAAGATTTTTGCCGATTTAAATTTTGTTTTTTCGCTTTTTTTTGTAAAAAAACACTGACTAACCCTGGTTAAAAAAATACTGGCTACGCCACTGACTTGTTTTATAACTGTAACCTAAAAACGGTATAAAAAACTTAGTTGATGCATGAGCTATAGAGCATGTTTTTTAATACTTTGGCAAGTAAAAATTTTAACTGAAAAAGTGATGTTGCGCAAACGTTGAAACACTACATATATAAAAAAAGGCAAAATAAAAAGGCCCAAACTGCCCAAAAATAGATTGTTATAAATAGAGCCGGTTTTTTTATCACAAAAATCGTCATTTAAGCATCAAAAAATCGGCACAAAAATCGGCAAAAAAATCGGCAAAAAAATCGGCAAAAAAATCGGCAAAAAAATCGGCAAAAAAATCGGCGAAAAAATCGGCAAAAAAATCGAGACAGAAAATGTTTCTGTAATGTAATTTGGGTATTTTAGGTATTTATAGAAAATATGCTTACCGAACCATTCTTGGATAAAATAACAATTCTTTAAACTCAAAATGTTTACTTAAAAAAAAAAACTTCATAGTCAATATTTGCCAACCAATGTAAAAGAAGCTACACTATCGGGTTTTAACTATTTAGAGTTACTCGTCTTTATAAAAAAGACAGTTTTTTATCTTAAATCTATTTTTTTTTTATGGTTTGTTCGGTTAACGATTGCAAAATTGAGAATTGTTTATTATCTTTCGATAGTTTTTTAAACAAGATTTAAATTTTGCTTGTTCGAAAGCCTTTTGTTGTAATTTGTATGTGCTTTTTAAACATGAATGCAAGGAAATACTGTTTTTTAACATTTTTCTAATTTATAAAAGAAATACATACAAGAATTTATATAACTAAATTATTTCCACTATTTTATTGCGTAGTTTGTCATAAACTTTCTATTGTTTCTGCTTATTTTTTTTAGAATATGTGCTTAAAAGTGGTTTATTGTTTTTTTTTGTCTTTATGTGTATTTGCTGATTTTTTAATGCGTGTCCTTTATTTTAAAAACGTATTTATAGCATGTTACCCAACAATTTTTTTTGCGCTATGAAGGGATTTTTGGGCATAAAAAGTCGGCAATTTCAGAAAAAGTCGGTTGCCGTTTTAAAAACCGGTCCTAGTTATAAAAATTATATCTGAAAAAAAAACAAGATTTGTGCATGTATAGTGATATTTGATATGTACCCAGAATTATCCAGATATATATGATATAATTCTAACATAAGAATAATATGATTGAAAAAACCAATTTGTACGTAAACCGGTTTTCCTTTATATTTTGTAGTTTGTTTGTTATTTTTAATTAGTAAGATTGCCTCAAGTTTGCTAAATCAAAGAGTCGTGTGCGACGACACGATACACATGGTACGAGTAATTTATTAAAATGTTTCTTTACCTTTAGGTATATCTGGCAAGCCATACCCAAGGGTCCGCAGGTAGAATACATACCATGTTATTTGGTTCGAAAAAAAATAGTTACAGTTTTAGTTATTAAAGAACTAAAATTAGCCTTTAAACGAATATACCTAAGTGATAACCTAATATAGAGAAATCTTTTAACTATATAATAAGAAAATACTACTTTGAAAAAAATACAAAATACGTTAGAACTATTAATCACCTGACTTTATTTTTACTTTGTAATGTACACATTTTGTTCATTTTATACTGGCATTGTACTTTATATATGACATCATGTATTTTTTTTTCGAAAAATTGGCCCGGGCGGGGAGAGACCCCCTTGAATCAGGCGTACCCCCGAAGCCCCAGGGAGTTAAAACATCGACGTAACTACCTTAAAAATAAATTAGCCCCCGGGTAACCATGCCCCTACACAATATGTTAAATTCTATAAAGCACATTAGATTATTATTGTATCAGAAATATCACTAAAATGATTTAGAGCTAGAAGTGTTTCATAATATATGTAGCAGCACATAATAACAACATAAAATACATATATATTTGCGTTTTTATGTGTCCGCAAATATGTCAACACGGTAGTCTTTCTAAAATCTTGCTGCGCAAATCACCAGGTTACAGTTCTTAAAACATCATCTTAGACGCATAATAACACAGAGCTAGCGAACAAACAAAAACTTTTATTAAATATGCAAATAGATAACGCATATTCTGCAAAACTTAACTTGCTCAAAAACTTAAAAAACGATTCTTGCGCCATTTTTTAATGTTGAATATATAGGTAAAACCACTTTTTTATCCTTTAAATTACAGCTTTTATGTGATTTGCTTCATAATTGTTTTTCTCCTACTTGCAACAAATTGCAAATCTTTTTAATCAATATCTAAAGGGTTTTTTATATCAAAAACTTTTATATAGATGTAAAGTAAAAAATATAAACCAATGATTTACGTATTTTAGGATCAAAGGCAATATTTTGGTGATAGTTGTGTAAAAAAACACTTTTTCTTGTATTTACTTTTATAAAAACCTAAAAACACCTAAGTTTTACTAAAAATAACTTTTTCCAAAAATCTTATATTTTACTTTTTTTTGTAAATAAAAAACTAGTGATAGTTTTTTTTTTGTATCAGAAGGTCATTTATCTAGTAAATAATGTGCCTAACTTTACAAGATTGACCCTTTAAATTGCCGCCGTGCAAAAAAAATCATATTCGACTTGTCTTTTGACGAGATCTTGCATTCTATGCATTTTTAGTTATACCAATGTTTTTTACTACAATTTACAAGTCGCAGATAATGATAGAGGTACGATTGCAGAAGATATCTAAGATCATTGATATCTATTAAGCAACAAAAACCATAGTAAATAAACAAAAGGGACCTTTTATATTTTTTCATCGTTTATCAAAATAACAGAAAACCATCAGAGTCCTTATACAACAAAAATCTGAGTTACTAGTCGTCTAAGTTGAGGCACGCGGGGACTATATGATATAATGGCATTCTACTTAGATGAAATACAGGCCTAATTAAGCAAAGTAAATACATTTACTAGTAAACTAACTGGCAACTTGCGTTTTAAATCAATAAATAAATTGTTATGTTTTCATAGTAATTTTTACCGGTATAGTCATCTTAACACAAAAAACATAGACAATCACTGAATAATGATCACAAGCTTTTTTGACCTGCACAGCACTAAAAACTACAAATAAGCGCAGAACGATACCATTAAACAACACAGTAATATACTTCTAAAAAATATTCGGGGCGGTCAGTTTTGCCGTCATTGTTATGAATGGGTGGTAAAAATATTTGAATTGAACAAGAATTTTTTAAGCACAGATTAAAGTAGGCGGGGTATAATTTTAATACACTTTTTTTGTTTCAGTATAAAATGTGTATTTCAAATAACGGCTTACGTTAATTTTTGCTTTTTTTGTTTGTCCAAGCAGTAAGGTAACCAGTATACATAATATATTAATTTAGATTAAATAAAAAACTAGCATAATAAACCAAAATGATGTTATTTCTTGCAGCCGCCTCTTTTTGTGTGTATAAAACAGCAAGACTTTACAAAAAGAACAAATATTTAGTGCTGCAGTTCTACTGTCATATAGAAAAAATACTTTGTTGCAGAGTCCCTATAACTTAGGAGCAATAAAAAAATAGTTATAAAAAAAAATTGAATGTTAGTGTATACCAGTGGCGTAGCCAGGATTTTTTTTGCCCAGGGCTAGTCAGTGTTTTTTGAGTTTTTGGCCTTAAAAACACGATTTAAAATGACTAAAATCATTATTATTTTTTTATAAAAATTTTCATTTTTATATTTTTTTATATTAGGTTTTTTTATCCAAAAAATCACTACACAAAAAAGACCACCCTGAAAATTCAGAATTAAAAATTTATAAGAGGGGGGGTTTAAACCCCCCAAACCCCGTCCCCCCCTGGATACGCCACTGGTGTATACCTAAGAAAAAACTCTCTTTTATTTTTTTATTCTTATTGCAGTTATATACATCTTGATCTGCATTTTTATTGTTGAAATATATATTTATGCTTGTCTCGCGTGTTTATAAATAGAGTTTAGTATAAAAAAATAAAAACTACTTTTGATCAGACATAAATAAATATGGTAAAACCACGAATAAACACGAATGCTTTTTACTGTATAATCCATACAGTACTACTATAGGTTTTTATTGATTGTGTAAGGTGTTCAGACACCCCGGGGGGCAATTCCACAGGGGGCTTTTATTCGATATTTTTGAAACCTGGGGACCCAGGTTACACTTAAATTAAAAAAACTATACCCCGACCCAGGGATGAATTACAAAAAATTATAAATCCAAAAAAAAAATAAAAATATGTTTCAGGTGAATTAATATGTGTTAAAGCATAAATTATGCATTCAAAAAAAACGCAAACTAGCATTTTTGCAATTATTAAATTTACTAAGAAGTCAGGGGTTTACTGGTATAAAACAGCTATATTAACGTGTCTAACTGTACATTTTTACCAACTACTTGAGCAAGTGATAGAGGTCTTATGTTTTGTTTGGGATTATATATTGTACATATATGTAGAAATACCCTTTTTGTAGCTCGCAACATTGTATTTCTGAACTTTAGTTAACAAATTGGCATATATCAGCCATTAAAAACTATACTACGGTGAACGCTTTTTTAACTGACGTTGTAACAAGACATAAGATTAGATTATTATAAAAGAATATATTAGAGGATAATAAAGTACGAAAAGGATTTTGTGCATATTTACTAACGAGATATAATATAAATATACCCAAACCCGCTTGTAAAGATAAAAAAAGGTAGATCTAAATAAACAGTAACTAGAAACTATGTTTTTTTTAAAAATTCAGCAAAAATATAAACGCCTTTAACTATATTACAACAAGAATATCATTACTTTTTAACAGTACAAACTAAAATAAAATCTTATAAAAGTGGTGAAATCATACTTAATACGTATTGAAAATAAATATACGCTATTAAAAATAAACACACAATAAATCTAAATCTTTAAACACACAACGTAAACTTCTTTTTACAAATAAATATTGGGTTTTTTCGAATATCATCTTGCATTTTTTTCCAGCTAATATACATCTATCACCACAAAAATACAAAGTCGCGTTAAGAACCCCACGTATCTTTGTATACAGTAGATAAAACATTTTGTGTTGCGCCGTTTGGGTGTGCGACAGGAACAAACTTTCATCGAAGTAAAAACTTTCCATTAAATGCGAGTAGAGTTTAGGAAAAGTTTTTTAATCTCTTTTCTAAGTATGGATTTACTACCTTGCACATTTATACTAGCATGGCAGGTCAAACAATTACAGCACCGATATACAGAATGTCGTTTTTTTTATATTAACAATAAAGAGGTTGTTTTTTTACGTTTAATAACATTTTATACATTTTTTTTCCTCAAACTAGTTACTCTTACGTATTCATGCATTTTTGATAGGAAATTTTATATTTTTTACAGCGAGCCTAAAAAATAATAAAGTAAATATGAAGTTTTTAACATATTACAAAAATGTGTATTTTTGCTGTAGTAAGAAAAAATGTTGGTTTCTGTATTATTATCTCGCATTGAAAAAAAATAACCGTGAATATATAAGAAAAAAAAGCAAGTAGTATAAAGAATATTTATATGTTACATGCTTCCAAAATTCTATCAATAATTTGTAATCTTTACACTTATACCTTTTGGATAAAAAAAAGGTATACTTTTAAACACAAAAAGTATAAAAGGTCTTTAAAACACAAAAAATGGGTCAAAAGGAATAGTTTTTGCTATCGAAGCACTTTAATCGTAGTGTAAAACATCTTTTCTTATTGAGTCAAAAACTTGGGTTGGATTTTTTTATATTACTAACAAAAAAATGTATGTTTATTTTTTTAAACGTGATATTGAATTTCTTCTTGAAATCCTTTTACAATAATCTGCAAATGTTAATTAGTTCAAAGCTTTTATTAACCTCCAGATTAGCAAAAAAAAAGCACTAAAATAAAAAAATTTTCTTTCTTTAACAGGGTTTAAGAAGCCCAAAGGGTGCATTTTGTGTAAAACCTTTAGGCCTTAGGGTACTTAATCCCTAATTTATTGGCTATTTATATAAAAATCTTTTTAGGTAAATTTTTTTGCCGGCAAAACATAAATTCATATTAATTTTTTTTTTCATCTATCCTATTTTTTTTTTCTATAAAGTAAAACATTTTAATTTTTATGTCAAAGTTTTTGCTAGGTTAATTATTGCATTTGAGTGACTCTAAATACAGTTTGCTTTCTTAAAATTTACACTCTTTTTACAAAAATTTTTCAAAACCAGACTGGTGCTGTATGAGATTTTTAAAAGTTACAAGGTGGCGCTTAAATAAGGGATGGTTACTTTGAAGGTAATAAAAAGTAAATTCTTACTGTAAAGTAATGTAAAACACAAGGTGAAATATAAGAATCCCGGGACAAAACTATAAACTGACAACTACGCTTTTCCGGGATCTCGGGATGTGGTCCAGGATTGCTGTATAGGCAAAAAAGCCCTTTTTGCTATTTTAAATATTTGTGGCAAACTATAGATAAGAATTTGCCGTAATGTTTGTTTTTTGCACTCTAGCACAGATCTTATGCAAAAATACTTTTAGTACGATGTTTTTGAAGAAAGGGTTAGTATATCAAACAAATGTACAGTATGTTGTAATAGTTTACCGCGTGGATAGACCATATATATTTACTTGCAAGCTCATATAAATTTTAAAAATTTCAATCCGAAATTTATACACTTTTATGCAAATTTTGTAGCATAACTAGCTACATATGTAAAGGTTGATCAATGAGCAAGAAACCTTTGATTAGTGTACATTAAAGACATTAAGGCTATGTATGCGAACGTAAAAGCAAACTGCTTGCACATATAAAAAGCATAATAATGCAAGAATATTGCGGACCCTACACTTACCATCTATTTAAATCTAGACATTGTAATACTCTCGTATATTTATAACTCGTTCAGTTGCATTTTACGCTCAATATATTTATCTATTACAAAATACATATATGAATTATACCTCGTTCACATTTGCTATTTGTAAACCAGTTTATTGTGTTGTATGCTGATTTTAACTTTCTCTTATATTTACAGCTTAAAAATATACAATATAAACTGACTTTCTATTTTTACTAAAAAAATATTAATATTATTGCTTCGAACATACTGCATTTGCTTGCTGTCTCAGTTTTATTAACTAAAAAAACATATTGTCGTATATTGATCAAATAACCCCTTTTCATTTGCCTGGACCTATATATGGTTTAAATAAGTGCAAACGGTACAAATTCGTATGCAAAAAATTTTGAAGATTAACAGATGAAGTTATAAATCCTTATTTTTCTTATGTTTTAAATTTATACGAGCACTACGTTTTATCTAGACTTAGACAGTTTATTTTTAGTCAAACAAAATATAAATAAATGTTACTAAGTAAGTCAAAAAACGTTTTTTTTGTTTGTGTTTTAATCCGTTTTTCGCCATGTAACCTTACCTAAAAATGGTAAATGAAAAATTAACTTTATCAAGTTACACGCGATCCATCTATGTCGTAACAATGCACGCCAAAAACTTATTCCCTTATCGTTATAGCTTTAGCGAAAAAATAGGTCATTAAATAGCTACATAGAATGAAAATAATACTATGTGCTCAAATTAAAATTTTAAAATTTGCGAATTACCAAGGAATTTGCGTTTCAAACTAGATTTGCTGAATCTCCAGTGGTTTTTTTTTACTTAAGGCAACCGCACATTACGCATAACATATAAATCAGTAAGACTTAACTACTATTAAAAAAAACTATTTAGTCAGGCTTTTTAAATACAGCTACACCGACCTGACGCACAGGCTCAACCTTTGTTAGGATTATGCTTACGCTACGCAGTAAAAAAAAGCGTAAATGGCAACCGCTTTGCAATGGGCAGTTTCACTTTAGTGTCGTGAATTACAAGTAAAAACAATACACGGTTTCGACTATAGCTCAAACTGCATAGATATTTTTTTTCTTGTCTAAAAAAAAAACGCTTTAACGCGTTTCAAATTTTTTTAAACAATTTAAACGATATTAAGACTATATAATTTCTACCTTATAATATCTTTATATACAATAAGCAATAATTTCATATTTGTAGTGTCTTTCAGTTCTTTGCTATAAAGTTTAATTTGCCTTATTTCAGTTGTTCTAATTAAATAATTTTGAAAAGTGTTGATAAAACAATAATTTATTATTTTAAGAATTTCTCACAGCCTTAAAGTATGCGTTAGGCGTTTAAATACATTTTGGGGCTAAAATACCCGTAAACTCCTTTTTAAGGGCGTTTTGAATACAAATGTATATAAATTTTTTATATATTCTATTTCTAGTTTATTAAGATATTAACCGTTACAACACATATATTTATCTAATATATTATTACAAAAAAAAGCAAAATTTACAGTCAAATGTCAGGCACCCGTATAATTTGCCTGGGACAAGTGTTACGTTGATTTTTCTGAATTCCCGGGATCCCGGGTCTGCAACCCTTAAACACAACAAAACAAAAATCCTTACTGCCAGGACTAGCGATAGCTTACTGGTTCATACTGTGCTACAGAAAAATGTCTTTACGTAAGCATACACACATATGTTTTTAAAAACTAGATAAGGATACACTAATTGTTTTTTTATATGCTTGCTCATGTTCAGTTTGCACACCATGGGTGTTTTTTTTTGTTATCTTGCTTGCAAACTATGACACAATAAACACGTCTGCTAATACAATATGCCTCAAACGTCTGTTATCCCAGCTAGTCGCTAAAACCGAAGGTTTAAACGAATTAAAACTGCTACAAAAAATTTTTATCTTAAATACGCCGCAAATACACGATGGCTTCAAACTTTAATCTAAGTAAATGCAGTAAGTTTTTTTGCAAGAACCTCAACTACATGATTAAATACGAACCCTGCCTGAAAACAAAGTTGATTTAAGTAAGAAAACTCACTGAGGTGACTCTTCCGATTTTCACCTTAGTCTGTAAATATACCTTTAAATGTTTATCATAAGTTTACAATAGTTTGTATTAAAAGGCACAGTGGTACTGCTCTTGCGAACTTTTAGTGGTTGACAACCACAGCATTTTGCCTTGACCACAATAAAAACAACATACCCCTGTAATCTTATCGTTATAAGCTGACCTTCAACATTTTTATAAGTTGTAATGTAGTTTTATGAGTTTGAAAAGGTCTGCAAGTTTTTTACAAATTAATGTGCCCTGTCTTTATGCACATTTTGTCTACAGATCACTGTGTACTCAATCGTCCGCCGCTGTTTTACCATCTCTAACCAATTACAGTTTCATGCCTTACCACAGTATGATCCAGTGCTTCAATTGCCGCCAAAAAGTCTTATATTGTTTTGGACATATTTTTGTAATGTATTTTGGGATATACTAATGCTGCAATCTGCCTTATCCTTGTAAACTTCTTAGATTCTACGCCGTTGTATAAACAGGCCACATATAAAGTATACATTCACTGACCTTGATGCTTACCCTTATGTGCAAAACACGACGCTAACAGTTTTTTTTTGTAATATATTTTGTTTCCCGCAATCATATTTCTTCACCATCTTTACATTACATGACATCTTTCTAGTCATCAAGCCTATAAAATTATCACATATTATTATGTCTGCAACGAAAAATCATGTATTATGCACATTTTTACAAACCTTTACATAAGTATCCCACGCTGTCATACATACTGCGATTCTAGTTTTTTTTCTAAGAGACTTGGTAAAGTTAAAATCTCGCATATGTAAAAAGTCGCAAAAGAAGATTGATTACCATAGCTATGTTTTAAATCTTAAAACTGCACGAAAAGAATGTATGCGACTTTGGCACCGTATATAAGATGTAATATAAAAGGCCTGATATATCTCTTTTATGATTATATGTAAAACTACAATACAATTTTTAGAGACTGCTGTTTGATACACATTTTTCGACAGTGAAACTGATTTGCAGACTATTAAGCACGCAAATACAGTAATACTAAATATTTATTGCATTTCGGAACACTACTTAAATGTCATATATGACACATAAAAAATGGTTCGTATAAAAGAAACGAAACATGAACAAAAACAATATGCAAATAGACAGATTGTTTCTGTGTATAGTCGCTTATTTAAATTAGCATTTGCGGCTAATGCAGCATTTACCAAAACTACCTCTTATATGGCAAAAGACGTTAAAAATCAACAACGACCCAATACAAAGCTTTCTAAAAAAGTTTGTAACGGCGCCAAAGAGTTTACTGATTGTTTTTGTACATGTAAAAGCCCTATGAACGACTAAAAAAACTCAACTTGTAATCTATTTACTAGAAAGTAAAAATGAACTCATGTGCAGATCTAAAGGACAAAAACGGCATACATAATTACACATAAAAACATTTAAACAAAATCGTAGTACATTGTTATGATAGAAGATGACACTATGTCTGCATAACTAAGACTAACTTTAAAATACGATTTACTCTTTTATCGCACAATTAACCTATCGTATACATACAAAAATACATTATTGATTCGTAAGCAATTATCTTTCTGCAAATACAAAATATTTTTATAAAAAGATCATAACGTTTGGGTGAGCAATAAGGCACATAAGAAAATCAAAGTCGCAAAAAGTATTAAGATATTACGATTAAGGTAAATGTTGTTTTTTGAATGGTTATTGGTTTGTAGATGTACAAAAAAACGTTCAAAAGAGTATGGCTAAACAATATCAAAAAGATTACCCATACTAATATATGAAAATATATGTTCTTAACTTCTTAATCATAGATGCCACGCTTGCAAGAGAAAAGGAAAACTGGAGAATCCGTTTTACGTTTTACAAAAAAAATGTGAACAAGCAACATACACAAAGTTTAACTAAAAGATAAAAGGCTGAGCAAAAAATAAAAACCAAGTTTTTGGCAATAATAAAACATAGAAGTATAAAAAATCTAATTTTAGTTGTTACAAAAACACTGTAAATTAAGTTTGCTACGTTATTATTGACTTTTGGCCAGGCATTGCATAATGGGCTTAACCCTTACGTACTTTACTTGAGTTTTAAAAACCCATAAATCTTAATTTTTTTATATTTTAAATTTACCCCCATAAACTTACAAAATACTTCGAATTCTTAAAATATACGAAGATCACAGACTTGTTATATATATAAATGTACCTGCTGTGCAATAAATGCACATTTAAGTAAACTTTATTGATATACCTGCACCTTTTGTTAAAAATATTTATGCTGTCAAAATCTA
>JAQFYM010001856.1:0-28260 GCA_034694785.1 Agrenia bidenticulata | reverse complement strand
CACACGGACACACAGACACACAGACACACGGACACTGGCATCCCTATAAGCCCTAAATCTAACGAACGGGCTAAAAAAAACGTTAAACGGAGAAAGATTAAATTCCCATTCAATCAAACTATTGACAACTAAAATCCTAAAGAAAACCTTGGTCCTTAATCATTTGCCTTTTGCCAGTTCTTGAATAAAAGTGTATTTTCAATCAGAATCAAACCACCAAAATCATCAAATGTGTACAAGCAAAAAATTACTCTCCCAATTAAAATTGACTCAAGTTGATGAAGAAGCCATTGAATTCCTATACCCAGGGGGGGGGAGGGGCATGAATCTTCTCTTATCAGCTCCTCTTGTCATTTCCAAAACTCCTAGAAGCTGGTCAACAATATTTGAGCTTGTAAACGTTGAGCTCATAATGTAAACATGGGGGGAAAGCCACGAGGACAGATTGTAAAGGACAGAAGCAACTAGTGGACTCGGCCAGTCCTCAAGACACGGGGAATGAGAACAAATGTTTTTTATTTCTCCTGTTCCAGAGTTTAGAGGCAGTTGAGCACCCACAGGGGTCTTGTTCAAATTGGCTCCCACCTTCCAATACCTAACATAAATCCAGAGTCAACTATACACACAGGCAAAGCTGGCCTAATAAACTAGACCCCCGAATAAATTTAAAGCCTAGAAATTCCCTAATTGAGAAGGAGGTGCCCGTCCATCTCGGTACATCCATCCACATCCATCCATGCTGCCAAAATAATGTGCATCTGTGTTCATGCTGGCAGAGCTGCATCCATCAGAGATAAAAATCGATGGGGCAATAGACCATGCAATCAATCTCTAGGGCATGATGTTTATGACCTCTGGACTCAGTCGCGTTGGTGCCCCTAAACTGCAAAAAGTAGATCCGGCAGTGTGTGGCAGTATGACTTAAAACTCATCTCTATTACAAAAGATGGGAGAGAGATGCAGAGAGTTATTAGAGTCCAAATGTCCCCGGATTGGCTTTGGACTACGGAATCCTTGTGTCTCTTGTGTGAGAGCACTATCCACCACTTTTTCAAATGCTCTCTTTGTGTCAACGTAAATTGGGTTTTATTAAAAACTAGTGGCAATGCAATGGAGAAAGGCCGGGAAGCTCAGCTAAATGGTTCCATTCCTCTGTCTATAGATCCTGTACATTGTGTAATGACATCACATGAGGAACTTGACACACTTCCCCAACTAACTTGGCTTTTCATCCGATTGTATACAAGACCAGGGTCCAAGTGTTGGTCACTCACCGTCTTACTCGTCACCCGGCCACAATGAGAGTGCTGAGAGTTCTATAGGATTCCCCACTGAACATCTCCCATATTTTTTATCTATGCGTTACTTATCGTAGACTATAGAATCCAGGTCAAGCCATGTCATCCTCCTCAAGTCCAAAGGACATTTTAGTATTATTGCCCAACTCCTTGTCACATCTGAGATTATATTACCTAGACTATAGCTCTCCAGCAGTCCAACCTCAGCTCATGTCCAGGGGAGTTGACCTTGCTCTAAGAAATAAGTTCAAAGTCATCTCGGACTAGACGGAGCGGGGAATAGGTGGAGAGTCGTATTTGTGTGTGGCGGAACTGCGGTTAATATGTCGCCTGGCATATTGATACATTCATATGCCCGGGTGAGATCTAATGGATATTTGTGGAATGGGAGCTTGGAACTCTTTTCGGATTTCAGGATAGTGTTTGCAGTGACTGCCTCTCAGTCCCTCAAATCCCATTAGGCCAGTCTCCGAGACCCGAGGTAATCGTGAGAAATGGGTAAAACAGCCCGGGTTGGATTTCTTGTTCGGGCACATAGAACAAAGGGCATAAGCAGGACCAAGCCCCTTAAATAATGTATGAATAAATGTAGTGAGGGTGATGTATGCAGCCACTCTTATCAACTTAATTTTGAACTCTGACCTTTGTCTCTTTAATCCATCACAACAAGGATGTAAGTAAAACTGATGGATGCGATCCAATCGTTTCCAACTAAATCAACTGCTTTGATTCCAGGTGTTTGATTAAATTAATTAGCTTAACGGAGTGGATTTATGGAAACATGTACATTTCCGAGCACCGCTTTCAAAAGCCGAGTGTGTGTGCATATAACTTGGCAAATAATTTGTGACATGACACGATAAAGCCGCCTTTGCTTAAAGAGACGAGCCGAACTATATGAGCTATACTAATATCAATAGATAGACACAAGTTGAAGGAAAAGTGTCCAAGAATTGAAATGGCACAGGGAAGCTGGAGGTCTGGTGTATTCCGACTACTCCGAGTCCATGATTGGATGGAGGGATAAATAAATGGACTCTGCTTGATGAATCAGAGAGAATTATAATATTATGTACCTGATGGGATTGTCACCACTGCCGAAGCTCGTTCTTCCAGAGCCGAGCTAGTTTCCCCAAACTTCAAAAGGCTATAAACACCCTATAGTCCATAGTTAGAGGAGTGATCCCAGAGTCGACACACACGCGGTAGTCCAGCCAGCAGGAGTCCAAGTTGTCCAGGCGAAACTATATGGACCTTTAAACCCCCGTGTGATAACGAGAAAAAAAAGTGGTCAATATTGAGTTCTCAGGGTTTGACAGTGACGTCAGAGAAAGCGGCCCTCGGTACGCTTTTCTCATAATCCTAGCCCAAGTGTTGGAGATGACTCTGACCCTGTTGACAGTCTACCAATTTTATCCATGGCGATCCCTTGCACCCACCGCACGACTTGGGAGGACGGGGCGGTCAGTAGTAACAATCCCTGGAAGGTCCATCCCTGACCATATCAACTCTTTAGTATATGTGTCTGCAAGGTTCGTATTCATATAGCCATTGCACAGAGGGACTTAGGAACTTGAGGAATGCATGAGCTCTCTGGAATCTGCTTATAAGGGCTCTCTCTCTTTGTAGATAGGAAGGGTGATACGTACCCTACGGGGCTAAATTTTCCTTTCCCAAGGGCTCTTTTCATTCCTTGAGGACTCGAGGTATTCCTTTCAGTTGTTGTTTGGGATTCAAGCCTCTGAGGAGCTAAAACTTTTTCTCCCCACCCAGTTGATAAATTATAAGCCCTGACCTCATTTCCATTTCTAAGCCATCCGCATTTTACGTTCCAACTTCCAAACTCCCCGACAATGGCATCCAATATCCGAATCTATGACCCTGATCGGTTTAATATCCGTTCACTTTTGAGTAGGATTCACCCGTGTTGTGGATTCTCACTGGAGACTGCATCTTCTATCATCGCCATTATTCACATGGTAAGTCGGATCAGTTTTTTTTACGATTTCATTTGTTGTTGTTGTTGGTTTGTTGTTGGTAGAAAAAACAGGATTTTTCTAAGGAACTTTTGGAATTTTTTCTTTGCAGACATTTTCTGGGGTGTTAGCCGGGCTGTTGGTCTTCTGCATCTCAGTGATTATGATTGTCCATGATGACCAAGCCAAGGCCAAGTTTGAAGAGGGCTCCGTCGAGTATTGGAAGTACAAGCTAGGAAGTATTTATTTATAAACACACTCTGATATTTATCATTTAACTAGATTGTTTTTAAAAAAACGGGTTGTTTAAATATTTTTCCCTTTCGAAATTGCAGTGAAGTACTTGATCCTGATTTTAGTCATCATGGCCCTCCTGGTCACTTTGTACTTTGTCCTCAGTCTCTCATTATACAGGGGGGTGAAGGCGGTAAGGATTTGATATTTTTAGTACTCTAATCTACAAAAGTCAAAAGCTCTGATAACCCATGTCCATATATTTTTTTTTAAATGCAATTAATTATCTCATTTTTTTTTCAGAGGAACTTCAGAAAGGTCAACCGGTGGTGGAAGATAATGCTCGGAATCACAATCATTTTCGTTCTCCACAATGTCATTGCCCTCTTCCAGTTCAAAAGTGAGCTGACGATCGGTGTTTGGGAGATCTTGGATATAATATTCGATGTCTATTCCCTCTGGGTTGTCTACGAGTTCAAACTTGAGCTTCAGCAGCCGTCCGAGTCGACCGTCGAGTTCGACAGGGTCCTCCATATCCCTTGAGAGTACTGGATACTGAATCTCCAGAGACTATGGCAAAGAGGACTTTGTTTCTGATAAGATTTGCATTTTTCTAATTGCCGGCAACGGTGAGATGCTTGTGCTAATGATATGTAGAATTAAATACCTGGAGTGAGTCCACCTATTTTGTAGCCTTTTAGTTTATAACCGTTATGAATTACAAGACAATAGAATTTTTAACAATTTTGGACATTAAAATAATTATCAACCTAAAAATTCGATTGGACATTTTAAATTTCAATATGCCCCGATCAACTAGCGAACAATCCATAATCCTTAATCCATATCCACAAAAGATCCACATTCTGTCTGTCTGAACCCGTTTGCCCTCAAGTTTGTTCATCAAAAACCCCAAGGCAGCATTTCCAATGTAACACGCACTAATAATTATGTCATCCACTTTATTTCCACTCTAAAGGGATTTTGCATCGATTTCTTACTGATCTTGAGACGAGAGTGGATGCATAAAAAGGACTCCGAGCATCTCAAGTTCAAACCTCGTTCAAGCCCGTAAGGTTAGTATAGTATATAGTTCAAGCCCATAAGGCCATCATGAGTGGAGAAATTTGCATGAGCAGGATTGGGATTAGTCATACTCGGATTTTCGGTCAAGCCATTTCTAGCTATCCCTTATCAGTTATCACCACCACTACTTGTATTGATAATACAGCAGGCCAACTCTGTCAGTCAACACTCTACGCCATGTACTCAACAACTCAATTATGATTCAAGTGAGATTCAAGTCCCACAATTGGATAAAAGGATTTTTTCCGAAAAGCCAGAGTCCACTGTAAACTCAAATGCTGTTAGAGTGATGTTGAAAAGGTCCGAAAAGCCAGAGTCCACTGTAAAATGCTATTGGAGAGTGATATTGAAAAGGCAAGGAGCTGACTATATCCCCCACTGGAACTAATGTATAGAATCTAATATGTACATTGGAACGGATATAGAAAATATAACTAGGAGGGTGTGGAGAGTCTCTCCGATTTCAAATATATTGCTAAGACTATAATAAATACTCCTTATGACTAATTACTGAGATGGATATGGAGTTTATGATTCTACGATGGTTTAAGATAATTTTCCCATGCGGGTTCCGCCGGCCCCTTTCTTACATCCTGTCTTAACAATTGTATTTGATAGTATTGTCCTCTTATCTTGAATTTCCTATTATTTATCCAAGACTCTGGGCCCAGGACCTTTTTTTTTACACTAATAAAGATAAAATCAAGGCTGACATACCTAGCCAGTGATATATTGTGCACATTAGAACATTTGGACATCTCGTTAGCTCCTTTTTCAAGTTTTTGTTGGTCAAAGTTCAAAGTGAAGATCAAGGGGAGTCGTAAATTTTTCGGAACCGATTGCCCATGAATGTTGAAAGTAGTTGTGAAAATGTCCTCCGAAATTCCGACTAATCCTGAGCTGCCTCAAAGGTTCCACCCCTGCTTGGGCTACCCGCTCAACAAAGCTTCTAAATGGATTGCCCAGATCAACATGGTAAGGTTTACGTCTTTAAAAAGCGAGAGGATCTTTAGCTAATTAGGGCCAATTAGTGTAAGTTTAAAAGAAAGTACATGTGCCATTTCAGGCATTCTCCTTGGCTTTCTTCATCGTGATCTTGGGGATGCAGATTCTATTCGTAATAGCATTCGAAGAGGTGAAGGATGTGTTTATCAGGTTGGACAAGGACTCGACAGGATATACAATCCTTGTCACTATTTGTAAGCTTTCACAATTGATTTTCCAGAGTTCGGTTGGGCTATTTTTTTTAATAAAAACTAAATCTCCGTAGTTCCAATCTTGGTTCTGTTTGTGCTGGTATCCGTGCTGGCAGTTTGCATTGCATCCATCTATCTCAACTTTTTCCTCTACGAAGGTGTGAAACAGGTAGATGAGATTGTGCTTTTTATCCAGCAATTCTTGAGCAAGGATATTTTAAAATTTCTAAAGCTTTCTTTCCCTAATTTCCCCACTTTTTGATGTTTGCAGAAAAATTGTAAGAGAATTCAGCTTTGGCTGGCCATTGCCGCGGCTCATTTGCTCTTAGTGTTCATAATCAGCGTTTCCTTGTCCGCACTTTTCCCAAAGCCGTTGATGATGATCGTGTTTGAAACGCTGGAGATTATCTACCTCAGCTATGCCCTATGGGTTGTGTATGAATTCCAGAGAGAGAGAGAGACTCAACCCTCCGGAGGCTCCGGATTAACCATGAACGCTAATTATGATGGATTATATCATCAGATTTAAGTCTCGTTGAGGGGGCTTCAAATTTTTCGAATATTCATAGTATTAAATAGCTTTGAAAAATCATAGGCAACAATTGTCATGTTAAGGATTGGATTGATCAACTATGGTCTTGTAGTTATTAGCTAGTGCAGCTACTTTATGTGAACGTGTGTGTGTCCTTCCGTCCGGACGGTAACTTTCGAACGATTAGATTTTTAATTTTTTTTTCTGATATCCGTCTGAAAGTTAGTTCCAATCAAATGGGCCATTCAGGGCCTATATGTAATGACACGTTTTCTTCTAATATTACGCAATAATAGCTACTCCATGATGTTATAGATACGTAGTTAGTTTTCTATTTAAATTCTATGTAAGCCCAAGCCTATTCAGTTTTGAATATTTGAAACTCTTATCGAAAATTGAGAATGGAAGTGACCGGCCTGATCTGCTCTACTTGGTTATATCCGTTTTGAACGGTTTCTTGAAATAAAAAAAATATTTCTCTTGAGTGGTAAGTAAGTGGGGGGTTGCTAATGCCTCGATTATATTTGACGACCAGTTTGAAACTTTGTCCGCCCTCTGTAGTTTGAATAAAATATTAAAAAGTTACTATTATTATGGCTATTACCTTTATGGATATTCGTTTTAGGGATATCGACCGCGCACGTTAAATTATATACATTGGATTTTGAAAGAGCTTGATTACATTGATGAATCCTTTTTATTAGTTATTATTCATTTCCTCAGCCAGGCTTACTTTTCTCTCGAATATATTTTATTACTCTAAATATATTTAGAATATTAAAATATGCGAATGGATATGCAAGGAGCAGCTTTGATTATAATTAATTATATTTTTCTTCCTACTTAAAAAAATCCCTAATTGTTATTGCTGTGTTGAAATAGGAAAGTTTGAGAGTTGAGAGAAACCTCTTTCTACTTTCTTTTGAGACGATGTTCAAAAGTTTCCTTGGAGTTTCAAGAGATTGAAGGCTCATTAAATTCAAGGTCTTTCATTAATTATGCTAGAATTTTTCAGACTTCAACTTGTTCTCCTATTCCTGGAAATTTAAAATTAGAATATTCATTTATTTTAACAACAAGGTTTAGGATCGCTACATCTTCGTATTTTAGGACCCGACTGACGGCGACTGACCCGAGAGAGCAAGTAAAAAATTTAAACCGAAACTCATTAAATTTTTTATACTTATAATTCGTTACATTAAAACTTGAAAGTCAATTCCGTCAACCCCCTCCCTTCTCAAAGATTCTTCAAAGTTTAACTGAATTTAGAATTTTTTAATCCGAATCTTTTCAAGCATTTTTTTATTACAAAATTTAATTGGAGAATTAGTGACCGAGTATTCCATAGTAAACCCTACAGTGTATAGGAACCATACTCAAATAGTCAAAAGAGGGGGAGCAAGAATTTTTTGATTTCTTTGCACTAGGGAAAAGTCTGCAAAACCACGTGCAGAAAAAGAGAAGGTGGTGGTATATTTTTTAGTTCAGGTCTGTGCTCTCTATAATAAGTGCACACACACACACTTTTGCATTTCCCCTAAAAATACCCCAACCGACACGTCCGACACGCACTTTTCTGATATCTTTGACACCTTGCCTCATGTCCATCTCTTCAGACTAGTTCACACCCGATTGCAGATTGAGGGAGAACTAATACGCAATTACCAGTTTCCTCGTAATTTCCAAGCAAGTCAAAGTCCAGGTTTAAATCTCAGCTAATTATATTGTCAAGTCACAAGTAAGTTCTTCTAGTGTTATCCTCACTAATTAATTATCCTTGCTGAAAAGTTTAGCACATTCAAGGAAATCCGTCGTCAATTAGCTCAGAGATTAAATATCCAATTTTTTCAGATATTCGGTTTCGGAAATCTGGAAGAAATTGGAGTATTGGAGGAAAACACCAAGGACCAGCGGAATACATCTTTAAGAGTAGGTTGTCCATTTTAAGCATTGAATATTCAATAGTATTGCAAAGTATTCATGACCCGTAAGGTCATTAGCCCTTGCACTCCCGCCACTCCCGGCAATCGTAAGTATATGTCGTTCTCATTGATTTCTATTTTTAGGACAAGGAGGTGGGAAAATGGCGGAGGAAGGCTACACACGCCTGTGTTGGAGTAAGTTCAAGTTGGAGCAGAAGGTGATGGAGACGGTGAGGTACTGTGGGAAGTACTACCTGAGCGACGAGGCCATCAGAGGACTGGCCCTCCACCATTTGAGGGAGAACAAGGCGTACATTAACCTTCCAAATGACTTCTACCCTACGGATAAGTGGATTACAAACTTCCGAACCAAGTACAGGATTCAGAGTCGACCAGACCAGGGGAAAACAAGGATCGACTCCTTGTTGCACGAGCTGAAAGTCAAATTTGTGACGAGACCCGTCGGTGCTCCTAATATAAAAGGACCTGTTGCGAGTGTTCCCCTGTCCACCTCAACAGAGCAGGTAGAAACATTACCAGCACCAACGGCGACTCTTCCGAAATCAAAAAGGTCACCCAGGCCCAGTGTGAAAACGGCAAAGTGCCAGTGTCAGACTAAACTGACTGCAACTTTTCCGAAATTGAAGAGAAAGAGGTCCGACGCACCCGATGAGAATGCGAAGGGGCAGGGTCAAACTAAACCGACTACAACTGTTCCGAAATTGAAGAGGAAAAGGTCCGCCGCACCCGATGAGAAGGGGCATGGTCAGACTATACCGACTGCAACTGCTCCGAAATCGAAGAGGAAGAGGTCCGCCGTACTCGGTGAGAAGACAAATGGGCAGGGTAAGACTATACCGACTGCAACTGTTCCGAAATCGAAGAGGTCCGCCGTACCCGGTGAGAAGACAAATGGACAGGGTCAGACGACGTCGACTGCAACTGTTCCGAAATTGAAGAGGTCCGCCGTACCCGGTGAGAAGACAAATGGACAGGGTCAGACGACGGCGACTGCAACTGTTCCGGAATCGAAGTGTTCCTCAGAGCCTGTTGAGAAGACAAAGGGGCAGGGTCAGACGTCGGGGACTGCATCTGTTCCGAAATCAACCTCCAAGCCCAGTAAGAAAAGGGGTCGGGGTCAGACGACGTTGACTGCAGCTGTTCTGAGATCGATGAGTTCCTCCAAGCCCAGTAACAAAAAGGGTCAAGGTAAGACGACGGCGACTGGAACTGTTCCGAAATCGAAGAGGTCCTCCGGGGTTGGCGAGAAGAAGACAAAGGATCAGGGTCAGACTAAACGGACTGCAACTCTTCCAAAATCACCCGGGTCGGATGAGAAAATGAAAAAGGGTGAGGGTGAGACGGCGGTGAAAATTGTCAAGAGCCACAACAAGAAGATTGTGAAGAGGACTCAGCTGGCAGGGAAACAATTCCCCGAGGGGTTTTTCCAATTAGAGCCGTCATATTCGTTCCAGCCAACACCAGAAGAATCTATGTCCCAAAACCTAGAGACGGAGCCGGGGGTGGACTGTGACGAGGATGTATTCAAAGATATACTGGGCGTTATGGATCATCCGAAATCTGAAGGTGAAAAGGCGATTGAAAATTTAAGGCAGACTTTTTTCAGTCATCTAACGGATGAAGAGATGAATAACATGCTCGGGGAATTCGATGAAATTTTGAGTTCAATTTGATTCACTTGATTCAGATTCCAAACTTATTACGGATCAGAGGTAAGTTTCTAATTTCTTAATTTTATTAAAAACCACTGTCCTAGACGTACGTACAATTTTTAGCAGTCGGTCTTAATAGTTACTAAATCTTGAGGTTTCCAATTACCATGAGTGCCCTAGTTTTGGGAGGTAGATAGAATTTCAACAGAGGACAAATGCTATCATTGCCCATGTTATTAACGAGCCAGGGGGGACCCTTATTATGAATGAGAATGACCTTATATTAATAATATCAAAATATCAATCTAGGGGAAAGCATCATCGTTAAGTCACCACTCACCTCAGAAGACACTAAAAGCTGCGCAACGAAAAGTGACTTTCTTTAGCTCTAAATTCAAATCGTTGCCCACCAAATTGTGTTGTATCGGCTTCTAAAATTTTTTCTTTTCGTCAATCAATTTTAAATCGGTGAGTTATTTACTAAAATTAACTGGAGGAACAAGGAGACTCTGCGATGGGGCGGACGGCAGGTCGAAGAAAACAGTCCCACTCTCCATTTTCCGAGGTGGAGACTGGAGTTGACAATTCAAAAGACAAGACCAAGGAAAGTGAAGATGAAAAGGAAGAGGAGGAAGAGGAAAAGGAGGAGATTTACATAGTGGAAAAAATTCTGGATAAGCGCATTGTCCTGGGCAAAGTTCAGTATTTGCTCAAGTGGCAGGGATATGGACCGTAAGTTCAAAGGTCATTTCTATTAATTTTATGTCACTATGGCCCCCACTGACCATTGAATCACTCTATAAAGTTTTTCTGATTACCTCTTCTTTTGTGTTTTTTTAGGGAGTATGACACCTGGGAACCTCTTGAAAACTTGGACTGTGAAGAGCTCATGGCCGAGTTTGAAAGAAAGTTGCTGGTGAGTTTACAATTAAAATCTACAGTCTAGCCCTTTTGTCAATGTATGCTAATTTGATTTTCTGATTTTATATAAATCCTTAGGAAAAACAGAAGGTGGGATTTGATAGGGGACTACGACCAAGGGAGCTAGTAGGGCTTGCCGTGGACAATTCAGGGAAAAAGTCGCACTTTCTTGTGAGGTGGATGGGGTCTGATGAAGTGGATCCTGTGCCTGTGGAGACTTGTAATGATAAGATTCCACATCTTGTGATCAAATTTTACGAAGACAGGAGAGTTGGAATCTGTGCCCAAGAAGATCTGGAAGGTCTTGATTGAATAAATACTTCTTACACTATAGGATATTTCAGAATTTATATTTATATGCTTCTTCTTATTATGTTCATTCGAAATTCGAATGCCTAACGTTACTGTTCAGAAACGATTTCATTAAGGTATTGTATGAAAACGGGGATCTGGTGTTGGTTTTATTATTATTGTGTTTAATTCAGATTCTTTAATTATTCGTTCAATTGTGAGTAATTCAATGACTTCTTCAGCAATGAATAAAAAACAGCAAGTAAAATTGCTGATTTAAGAATAATCTCATGCCTCCCCTCTCGAAGTTCTGAATGCATCGAATCAACTTATTTAGCCACTGGCTATTGTAGTCTTAATTAATTTGACAATCCCTTGCAAAATATTAAAATCCCACCTTCCAATTTTTAATAAATGCCCAAGGAAAACGAAACCCTTGAAACTCTGAATGTCATGAATCCAACTGCCAAAGCAAAGCCACTTTAGTGTTACAATTATAAACCGTTTTTGTTTTGGAATTATCCGCCCTCAGAATAAGTAAAATGTTACTGTCCAAGTGGATAGTTATGGAATCGGTCATTAAAACATAATTCATCCTACTGATTGATACGTTACCCTAGTCATGGGTCTAATGTCCAACACAATTCTCCAGCATTGCTCAAGGCACACAAGCTTTCCCTGCTATCCACGATTTGAGCCTCTCTCGCACAGTCTCACTCTCCAGAGTGGATTTCGCCTCTACTTTCTTCCAGAGTTGGTAGCGGTGGTTGTTTTCTGGCCTCTTACTCGCAAGGACTCTTTGATAAGCAAGGAGAATCCGAGTTCCACTGCCACTTTCCTTCCGTCAGGGTAGACACTCGCACCACTTTCATCCTAGCCAGACGACTCTTTTAAATTTCAACTCTTTCAACACTGCACCTTCCTTTACAGCTATAAATCTATTACTACTATCTACAATAATAGTTGACACTATTTTTAAGAAAGATATTAACAAGCCACTCAACAAGTCATAGCTAATTATATTTCTCATAAAATAGGATTTAAAAACACTCCAGATAAGACTGTAAGTTGGTGATTGATACGAATGTACCTACTCACTGCCTTCAACCTAGTCTCCTAGGACGAGGGCGAAGTGAGACGAGATCTTCAAGTTTCTAAACGGTTCGACTATTTTCATTCTCAAGACTTTGACAAAGTGTGAAATGTTGAGGAGCCCCCTGCACCAAAGTTTAGAGCAGTTTCTTCAGGGGTGATCATCAATCACACGGGAGAATTGTCTTGATAAGTTATGACTCAGGACACGTCGTCTTCATCAAGTGGTTCCCCACTCTCCTCTTATACGGGAGTGACTTTGCAAGTTTCTCTGTGAACTGATGGGCTAATAATATTCTATTACACAGTGCTGACATTTAGACTCTCTCAGTACTTGTGGTTCATACCTTAAGGAGAACGTACTCTTTGGAAGTGACACTGGAAAGTTTGTCGGTCTGCCACAAGTCCAGTTGAGATATGAGACCAGAGGGTGGGATACTTTTATTATCCAAGTTTTACCTTTTCCACAAGATATAGATAAAAATATATATATTAAGGGCCAGAGGCTCCAGGAGACTTTGTAGTCGGGGACAGAGGTTTTGAAATAGACTCCGAATCGGATTTCTTGACAAGAGACGTACAACAATGGGAAGTTTGATGACCACTCGGGATTTACATGAGAACCCTGAGTTCTCTGTTCAACAAGCTCATCCTTCCTTCGATCCAGAGTTCGAGACTGTTCTTCCCATAAATCCACAGACAAAAGGTACGAGTCCTATTCAATTCTCCTTGGCATGTCTATCTTATATTATCGCTATCATCATATTCATATTCATCCTCCTCACATGGATCTTTGGGCTGAACAATTTTTTACCCCACCCTCCAGTCAGGTCATGTTCTCTTTCATTTATGAAGCAATCCAGGGCTGGATATGAAAAGCTGGAGGAAATCTAATTTCCACTAGCCCATCAATTGCTGAGTGTGTTTAGATTTTTTCCCCGACCCGCTCTCTCCTCAAACCCTGGGACTTTCATATCAGAAAGTGAAAGTGGACTCACAATCAACTAACCACCTCTGCCTAACTGCCTAGAAATTTTTTTCACAATCTTCCCATCATCATCTCCGGCTTAAAGAATGGGAAATTTGTCGTTGTTTTGAAAATGCAGTTGGGCAAGTGATTTGGTAGAAAAAATACAATTACGTCAATCATGAATTAATCATTGTCACGAGGATCTCTTTAGCAACTTCCGTAAGCTCGTATGGACACGAGAGGTTTGGAAAGCTTTTAGAAATCATGCATTACAAAAAAGGATAGGAAAGAATTTCTTAATTACATATTGCACAAGCACTATTAAGCCACTCTACTCCCTCCAATTTTCCCTCACTACTTCCAGAGTGGAGAAGAAGACACACTAGGATGACACTTTGAATATGTAAATTCCTAAGTACTAATTTAACATCAACACAGCGTGTATTACATCCAACTACTAACTACGTATATCTGAGATTCAAGGCTGATCCCTTTGGACTTATCCTCCTCATCCTCTTCTCCGTACTAACGATGTCATGTTTTTAAAATCTTTGAAAACAGTGGCCTTATTGAGTTACATTCACTTAAATTGAACAAGTCCCCTCTGCGAGTACTTAGAAAAACAGACCCTATGTCATTTGATAATTTCCCTTTCCTCGTCCCTCTAATCTTAAAAGTGTCTCAAATAAGATGCTCACAAAGGATAAAAGAAAAAGCTAGTGGCAATTTCTACCCGTTGGATTTCCCTGGCTGATGGGATTTTTTTTTTCCAACTGGCGAAAGCAACAAGACAAGCCCCCACTGGTCCTAGTTTACATTTCCCATCATTTATTTCCTCTATCACTTTTGGATCTGAGGAGTTGGTTGACTTTTTCGAGTCCTCTGATCCCTTTTCCCCTTGGTCTGTACAAGCTTTATGGAGAAAGCGTAGATTTTAGTCTCCTTGGGTAAACTACCCTTCCAGAATTGCACTACTCTTAATATCGAGCTTTAGAACAGTATACTATTATTAAGTAGCGCAGCTACTTTATGTGCATCTTCGTGTGTCCTTCCCTCCGTCCAGACGGCAACTTTCCAACAAGTCTTGACGGCACAACTCACTTATCATCGCTCCTTGGTTAGATCCGTTGTGAACGGCTTCTTGAGCGGTAGATGAGACAGCGTGAAAAAAGCTACACACTGACACAAATGAAACGGGATGGATTACAAAGATGCATACATATGTCCCTATTCTTTGGAAGTATTTGTATGTACGTGTAGCTGGGGCTTTGAGCCGCTTCATTTCATCATTCTAGTTGTCTGAATCTGAATGTGGGGATTTTTCTTTCCCTCGTGTCTCTCAGATTGTAGTTTTTGGAGTAGTGTGTTTTAGTATACTGAGTTCCCAGGTTAGTTTTCATTTCTGGATTTGGAATAGTTAGGGATGTGGCTTTGTTCCGTTCGGTAGGATGTTCAAGTTCTTTGAGATGTGAGAGTTTTTGGAATCCAGGAGGACTTCGACTTCCAACTCTATCCTTGAAAAGAGAAACTCAAGTTCAGACTTCGACATGAGTTGTTAGTCCTCCAGCCATTTTTGTTATCCAAGTCTTGAAATCATCTCGACATTTGTTAGCATGAGCTTTTATTCTAATCTTCCCTTTCAATCTGAGCCTCAAGGTGCAGATTTGTAGAATAAGGATTGATCTATTTTCTTCAATCCTCCTACTGTTTACTCGTCTGTAACCTCCTGTTCTCCCAGAGTTTGCCTAGGGCATCGGGATTTTATAAATGTGTGCATAGGCCTTCAAGGCCTTCTTGGAAGGGTTGTAGGTTGTAGGCACGGTCGGAATCGATTGTTTCTTTCGACTGTCTGTTTACATTTGAAATTGCAACTGTTATAGAATGACTCTTGGTGAATTAGCTCACCATGAAGAGTTGAGTAAACTAAACTGTCTGGGGTAGATAGAGTTTTGCGGAGCTGTTTAAACAACGGGGTCCAAAGTGCATTGAAATCCGTCGAAAATCCCAAAACCACTGCAGGGAGACAAACAAAAGACGGAAAGTCAATTTGACTGGTATGAATATTTTATGCGGAGGTTATAGCTCAGGATTTAAAAAACACGCCCTATCCCAAACAACCTATGCATATCAGAACACACACAAAACATAGATATCAGTGTGTAGCCAGGTATTATTTACAATTTACAAGTCCAATCAATATTCTCAAAAAAATGGGATAAAAAATAGGTGCATTTTTAATGCCTCGAGCTCAAGAGCTCAATACTAAAGGGGGGCTCACTGCTCTGGCCCTCAAAAGTGGACCATCCTTTGAAAAAAAACACACACATAAACTTTTAATGGAGCTAGATCTATTTTTTTTCAGTCTCCATGAAGAGACTAGTGAACTGTGTTCTGTAGTAGGGGCATTTGACATTTAACCATCCCATCAGTTATCTCTCATCCCTATATAAGGGCTCTCACAAAGAATTGAGTTGTAGTTCTTTCTCCAAGTCCTAAGGTCCACACCGCTGCACCTCTGAATAGTAACGACTTGTAAACAAATAAGATGTTCACGACGTCCTGGAGGACCAGTGACAGTTCCATTTCAATAGAGCTGCGGCAGTGGGGATTTTATTTATTCCTTTAGATTAAGGGGCATTTTTATTAGGGACTGATGTACGATGACAGACTGAGGCTGGGTCTTATTATATTGTGGAGTGTGGGGCTTTGAAAGGAGTTGGAAATTGGACTGAGAGATAAATTGGGTGAACAATTGTGAGTAATTGGGCTTTTAGAGATGATGAGATTTAAATCTCTGGCTTAGGAGTTGTTATTGACTTTGTTGAGGGATTTGTTTTCTTCCTGGAAATGTTTACATTTGAGAGGAGGCCGAGTGTGGATTCTCGTGGAGGTTCAACACGATGGACATTGAGGTTAAAAAAACACAATTAGGGAAAAATTTCTGAGGAAAAATGTATATTAAAAAATGTCAAGAGAGAGTGGGTTGCAGGGACATGGCAGGGATCCCCTAGGAAAAGTGAGATTTTATATTTTACAGAGCCAATCAGGCTGTGAATTTTATTCAAATGGTTTGTTACAAAAATTCTAGCTGTGATTAAATCGTATAATTTTACGATTACACAAAAGCTCCGTATTATTTGTCGAGCTGATTGGATGGTTAAGTTTGGATTGACCTCTTCAAACAAGTGCATCCAGGTCTTTGACCCCGACATGACATATCTCTTCAACTAGATTTAGTTTGTTTTCCCTGAATTTTTTTATTTTTTTAAAATTTCTTAACGATGTTCAAAAACATGGAAATACGTCCAACTTAAAAAAATAGTTTAATTTAATTGTCGGTCAGAAAATTATATTTTTGGTGGTAAGGGTCAAATACCGGGTAGTAATTTGGCAACAACAGTCTAGTTTTTTCCCTTGTTTTCTTCTTTAGAAAAAATCCCCTTTAGCACATTTGAGCTGGATGTAACTCTAATCGGTCTCATCATCGTTTTAAAAATGTCAACTCAACTCCCCTTCAGAAAAAGACGTTTGAGCCAAGGAATATTATTAACATCTCCACTCCAGTTCTCTAAACTCACTAAACATGAAATAAAAAGAAGGAGCTATTAAGATTAAAATGCTCAATTTATCTATCTCACAATCGGGGAAAAAAATTGCACATAAACTTTAGAGAATGCAAAGCCCGAGAAGAGAAAGTCATCCCTCTCCTAACCAATCTCTTAGAAAAGCCATAAGAAGACAGTCCCGAGGAGAGATGAAGACCCAACCGGGTAGTTTAGAAGGGAAGCATGCCAAAATATTTTGCACACTGTCTCCCAGCTAATCTTTGATTTATTCCCACACCATGCATTGAAATATTTGCATCCACAAAGACGTCCTTACACTTTCCATCTACCTTCCACAAGATCGGCCTTGTAGTTTGGAGTTTTGTAAAGCCTATGCAATTCCTATTGCACAATGTCTCTCAGTTATCACATGGGTTGCCAGTGTTTTTTTTATTCTCCATTCTCCCCTAAATTCTCGTCCAGGGACAATAAAAAGCCTTAAGTACATCCACACCCTTATCATAGAGATAACTATAAGATACACAAAATAACATGGGAGCAAGTTATATAATAAAGTCTAGTTAATTCTGACCTAGTATGTTCCACCAGGGGAGAGAGGATTCCTGGAGAAGCATGGATAGGTTTTGATAGAGGAGCTCATCATTTTTGAGAAGCCCGGAGATGATGACATACTTTACCCGCTTTTCTTCGGGATCATTTGACTTAAGTCTCCGAATCGGGAATTTAGCAGCAGCGTCAAACCTTGTAGTTACAAAACTCACAGCAAACAACGCACCTCCTCCATCTCTTTATCTATTTAAAATCAAATCTTTTCAATCCCGATTATGCATGAGGAATTAATTATGCCTCAAGAAAAAGTTAGAGCCCTTTAGACTTTAACATTATTTCCATACTGGGTTTCAAAAAAACAAGCTGGGTCGCATCGCATCATTTGCATTCAGGCCGAAACGGGTCTTAAAGTGGGATCATCATACCCCCTTGGATATTCTGATGCATAAACAAGTCATTCATGAATTGTGAGCAGAGGTTAGTTACCCGAGCTGATGCGGACGGATCTCATTTCCAGGTCAATTATTCCACAACATTGAGTTTAGCACTTTGAGAGTGACAATCTGTTTATCACTAAACTTATGCACTTCCATCCATCCTCATCCTTAGCTTAGTACAAAATAAAACTACTCTCTTATGAAGCTGAGGTTGGGCCTAAACGGATCTTCCTTGCCTTTGCATTCTTACCATCATAAGAAATAACATATGAATGAGAACCCCCCCCCTCCGCCCTCTCTCTGCATATCATTAAAATCTTGTCCCAGACGAAGTACAAAAGATCCATGGAGGCCCCAACTCTAGTGCATTGTTCCAACCTCGGGAGACTGGCGGGAGGCTGGAGATTAGTATGAGGCAGTGGGGCTGATTAATATTTGCATATTGTTATTATTATCACTAAACAAGGGTCATTAGAGCTTGGGAGAACTGGCTCCAGTAACCGTGTACAGGGCAGTTCAGTTCATATTCCTAGGGTAATGAACCTCTGATTATTGGAGAGGACAAGAGGACAGGCCGGGGGTACTGGAGAACGAACGAGTACTAATAATAAAATAATAATAATGGGCTCTGCGTAATAGTTTCGATTAATTTTATGTCCATTTGGCAGGGGAGGATTGTGGGGAGAGCCCCCTCGTTACAGTACAAGCTAAAAGGGCCCAAACCGTTTTTGATTAGTGGGATATTAATAAATATAATAAATATTCCACATCCCATTCTCAGCTGGAGCATAACAGTCCCTGGAAAAGTTACAAGTGTTTTCCAGTGCCGCCCTGGAAGGCTGGAATCCTTACAAAGTGCAGTCGGTAGCTGAATCCAAAGCAATTTCCCATAATTACACAACCGTAGTGTCCAACCCGCTCAAAGCCCGGGCATTGACTAAAGGTGCTATGTTGTATCATTTCCACTCCGAGAAAGCCAAGGACGACTTACCAAGAAAATCGAGACACTCACACTCATTCCCCATTGCGTTTAATTTACTTTACATTTCCACGTCCATACCTGCGTTCTGGACTTGGTACAGGGGCTCAGGCAGGCTTTGTACTCCCAGAATCCCACCTATCCTCTGATTGGAAAGGACTGTAGTGACACACAAAGAGACGCCAGAATAGTTTAACAATAGTTTTCAAAGATTAATTTAATATGCAAATCTCTGCTCGTGCCCTAGGAAGCAGAAGCTAAATTGTCAGAGCTCCAGTCCATGTCAACAACCAGAGTTGACTTGTGCACACCCAATTACCGGGGAATTCGGTTAAAATCCCAACTTTAAAAAATCCGGGTTACTCTCTCAGTATCCGTGTCAATCCTCGTTGTCCTCTGGATAAATGTTTTCGAGAAAGTGTCTACTCTAAATGCTCGGCAGACACGCTAGGACTCTTCACATTCTGATCCACATTTGACAACTAGAAAGCTATATTGGGAGATTGCCATCGGGCTCCACACTGCTTTTCCCAGAATCCGAGTCACTGATCTTATTCCATCTCACAAACTCGGTCCATATCATTCTCAGAGCTATTAAACTCTTTCCCCCCTCTCCATTCTTGAATGATCAAATGAGCATGGAAATATTTTCATAATCATGTTGAGTTGGATTTGGATGTTTAAAAAAATATCTAAAGGAGGATTGACTTGTTAGGCAGTTATGACTTGTATCATCATTATTTTGGGAATAACATTATTTATCATTAAATTATAACCCCTGGACGGTGCCAACTCCGTCGGAAGGGAATGGGTGGAAAGTATTTGGAAAACAACTTGTACTTTACAACATCTTCCTACTGGATCTAAAATCTAAATTGGAAAACTTTTGAAACTTTTGAAACTTTCCACGAACTCCCCCCCCCCAGACCGGAAAAGTCACCTCCTCACTCTCTCAGTGGGATTGAATATTTTAATAATCTTTATAAAAAAACCCAAGGTTGAAGCTTAACAGCCAATACAACTCAAAATTGTGAACGACGGTCATTCCATCAACGACGGTCATTAAATATTGAGGAGAGTGTGTTGTGTGTGCTTTGGGCCTGTAAATGTGGGGAGGGGGGCAGGGGGGGTGGTCACATGGCAAAATAATAATAATCTCATGCCTCTGTCGTGCCTTGGTGACAAATGGCTGACAAGTGGAGAAAGTTGCCAGTGTGTATGTGTTCCATGAGTAGGTGAATAGTAAGGCTGCCATAAGGCGGTCATCCCTTTTAAATATGATTATTACATGTCCCAGTTTTGGGCAAACAGACTGTCCGTCTTTTCGTCAGTGTTGGTCGAGTAAGACTTATTGATTTACCTACACACACCTCCTGTGTCCACACGGGAAAGGAGCTCCTCTCTCGAGCTTCAGGCTTGTCGTCATTTTTATGCAAGAGACTCCGAGTCATGTGACCTCACTTTCCCTTTAGAAATGAATTGAGAAAGTTTTAGTAACAACTTGATGAGCTTGTAATGACCTGATGAAGAAGTCTGGGGAATTGTTTTGTACACTAAAATTCATTGGGTGATTTTCAAATGAAATTAGGGAAACGATTAGGAAGGGAATGATCCTCACTAATGTGTTTTCCTTGAAGTTGGATGAAGAAAGATGAATACATGACGATACTCAGTATGAGTGCAGAGTGCTTGCCCCATTGTCAGGTAGGGAATTCATGTCAATACCTTCAGGCCTTCAGGCCTTATGATATTTAGAGGCAGAGAAAGCTAGAACAATCAACTACTTTCCATCATTTATTAAATCTCAAGACCCAATCCCAAAAAAGCTTTATCCACTCCTCCCAGTGCAATGAACTCTGAATAATGATTCGATTCAGTAGCTCATTACAATGCAGTCCAATTCAAACGGCCGAGTTTAAAATATTCAAAGCAGGAGCTGGGAAAAGGAGGGGGGGTACATGTACATACCATAACTTGCATGGCAGTTGCTTTGGAATATCAAAATCCAATTTGTTCCGTATCGGAAAGTCTCCCAATCTGAATCCTGATAGTCTCCATCCAAAAGCTTGGGACTACAAGTACCCGTCTGGTGGAGGGACTTTCAGTGGCAGTGTGTTGACTCTAAAATCGGCTCATATCTCTCACAAGGGGGGACAGGTTTTAGTAGAATCAATGCATGTAAAATAATGGAATAAATAGTGCAAAGTGCATCTCCTTCCCTAGAGAGACTCCATAAGGGACAGAGGGGGACGGATGAAGAAAGCAAGAAAAACAGCAGTAATCGTAAAGTGTGCGTTAGTTGGGCAGACGTGTTGGCAGTTGCAACTTCCCAACAACAACTTCTACTCCTCTTGAAACCCGCATATATAAAAATCCGGAAGAACTTTCACCCCAACCGGGTAATGTCCTTCTCTTGATAGGATGGCATGAGGTAAGCCCATCTGGTCTTTTGCTCAAGAGTTCCACTGACTTTCCGGATCCTAATCTCATCCTCGGATTGATGGACTCTGTTTATCGAGATCCATCTTGAAGCCTCTTCATACTTCTTGATGGACTTCCGCATTCTTCTCCTGCACCACACACGTACATTCCTATCCACAGCTCAGGCTAATACTAATAACGATACTTGGAGGGGGCGAGACTGGCTTCTTCCTCTTTGTATGCTGATTTCATATCTTGGGGGGCCCTCCAGTCAATATTATCAGACACATGCGATGCGACTCAAAGACTCAATGGAGAGATGATGAGCTCCTCCGACTTTCCTTTTCCCCCATAACAACTTTTACTACAAAAGATCCATACGTCTCTCTCTGTTTTCCTCCACAAGTATGTTCACATTGGGGGATAGGACTCATAGGACTGACTGTGAGCCCAAGTCACGGTTGACGTACCACGTCAGGCACACTAATGAAGGCGGATCCAATCTGGGCAGACAGTCGGAATGTAAAACGTGGATTGGATTTGCATCAAGCACTTGTGAGGAACGTATGGAATCTCCTCTGAAGATTTCGCATTTAATTTATGCCCTCCGGCTCAAGGGATTTTTTTTGAGGGCCGTGGGATTTTTCTTAAAAATATTCAGATAAACTATCCCCTCTGACATTTGACTATTTTCTCCACGTGGAATGGAACTGTAAAAATTTACCAATGTGGCATTTGCATGTGAAAGGGTGACCTAGAATTCACAGAGCTCAGTGTTAGGGAAATGAGAGGGAAAGTTGTTGGAGTGTTAAAGACCCAAGTCGGTCACGCTGAGTCGATAAGGAAATGCCTAGTCCAACAAGCACACATTTGTCATAAAGTACAACATACTATTGAACTTAGGCCAGGTAGTCTGGCCTCGTTTTTTTTAAACAACTATTTCCTTTTAAAGTTACAAGGGCTCAGACATTGAGAGTTTCAAAGGAATTCATCTCAAAGCTCTGGCACTTTATGGACCATGTTGGCCATCTCCAATAATCTCCGTGACGCAATCTTCAAGACATGGTCCACCCTTCAGTCCCAGTCCTTCGAGTAAGGAATGCATATCCAAGATATCCAATATGGGTAAAATTATTTTATGGATAAAAAAAGAAGCTACAAGTGAGTTGCCATTGAGACGGAGATGTCAACGTTTGAATGAGCTTAAATTTGTGTCACTCTGTCGTCCTTTGTTACGACCTTTGATGTTCAAGTGCGGTGCACTCAGGGTGGAAGGTAGAACTTACAAAGACTAGTCGACGTAGTTTGGGGAAGACTGATGGAAATCTCATTTCCGTGTCTAAGTCCTTCTCAGAGATTTGAAGGTCGCTATTGTCGTTCAAATTCCAGTGGATTTCCATATGTCTGTTATGGGGTGCAAGGGAGGAGTGTGTGTTAATATGCCGTTTGAGGTGGGAAGGTATGGATAGTATTTTTAACAATGGCTTGTGTGTTATGACATCGGGTTTTTAGCCTTGTTTAGAGGTGAAGGTTATCCCAGAGATGACGGGGGTTCAACTTTCAAGATTTATAAAGTTTTGGATTTTTTTGTCTCCAAAATTGATAAACTTTTTTTTAGGGCTTGAGTGTCGCGTACCGTCGGGACTTTGGGTCTCGTGATAAATCTTGAAATGATTGACAATCAAAAAATACAATGCCGTTTTTTTAAATCAACTTTTCCGTCTCATGGGATTTAAGGATGCCGAATATTTTCGATAACTTTCACAAGCCTATTCTCAGACTGTTAGAGCTGGGATAGGAACTCCTTATCCCAGCTTTATTGCAATCACAAGTGAAAACAAAGTCGTATGTATGACTACCTACTAATTATCCTTATTTTTGGCTCACTCCCATAAACTCAAAGTTCATCTCCTGCTCCACTTGTTCTCCCATGCACACTGTCCACAAAAGCAACTCTAAATAATAATCACCTACATGTCTTTCACAACTTTTTGTGTAAACACCTTCAAACGGGTTTTTAGTGCTAACCGACACGATTTGAAATCAGTTGCACAACTTGCACAAAAATTGCCCCGACTTCACTAAAAAAAATACTCACTAGGCCTATCAAATCTCCTGCAAGTTTTCTATACTAAAAAAAACACAATAGGACAATCGTCAATTTCTCCCTTCCAAAATGGTGAACCCACCCGGAAAATAATCCTTCCCATAAAAGCTCCTCTCCCCAGCCTTCATAACTAATAGACAAATATTGAGTAGTCCTTAAGATGCAAAGCTGGTAGGTGTGTGCTGATAAAATCCCATTTGTTTTCAAAGGGTGTGCAACTGGAGGGTGAATAGCCTCAGTGATTGGAAATTCAGATTTATGGGAGCAAACATATCTCCACCACTTTCTAAGATCCCCACAGGGTGTGTCCCGACCTCCTCCTATAAACTTGGGCAAAGGGAATTATAAACGTCACGAGGTTATCCAACCGTACCAATTAACACCTCTCACTGACAATGAGTCTGAGCTCTCAAGTAACGGAGGCTAACTATCCAGCTCTCCAGGATATTGGAACTCGCAGATGAAAGGAGGAGGGTCACATATATTTTATCCATGAATTGTAGACATTTTATTTTATTATCCATACCAACAAATCCTGGCTCTCAGTATCGACTTGGATTTTCCATCCCTCTCTCTATAACAAAGAGTAGGCTTGGAAAGTTTGAGCAAGTAGGAAATGATCGTTTGAAACTTTGAGAAACGCCCAAACTTTCAATCCATCATGTCATCATGCTAAAAACTTTTAAACTCATAGATCTTCAGGTTTTCTCACTTGTTAATTTCCTAAATGATTAGTCCCACCTTGTTCCGAGGAATTGGGTCTGAGAGCTTTTGAGTGTTATTAGATCCAATCAACTTTCTCCCTGTCATTGCGGTAGTCAGCCCGAGTCAAGTTCCCCCCGGTCGGGGCTCAAAGTAGATTCTAGAGCTGTTCTCAGATGAGAGACACTCACTAGAGCCATTTGGACTTTCTTGGCACACTCTAGTGTGGATAATAAAATAGTGGGACGAGAGGATAAAACAACAGGTCGATCCTGTTTATCTATGGACTTGTATTTTTTTATTCATAACTCATCCCTCCTTCCGAGCTTCTCAGAAAGGGATTCGTTCTCAGCTCCTCATTTCATTGGTATCCAACAAGGTAAAAAGACCTTGGTTTAAATTTAGGACTCAGAATTAACTCTTGACTCCCGATACAGCCATATCCTCTCTAATAAACCGTTCACAACGTTTTTATCTCTAAGAATGTAAATGTAAGTGATGATGATAAAACAAGTCACTTCAGTTTTCTATTTTCAATTTGATATTATTATTAATTATTATATTTTTTATAAATAAATGTGAATTAAATAATTTTGAGGGGAAAATAAATGTATTATTAGGCAATATTAGGGGACTTGGGTGATTTGAGTTTCGAATATTCAAAATTGAACTGAGTTGTGTGGCGTGCATGGAATTTGACTAACTACACCTGTCGCCTGCCGTGTCCTTCTTTAATCTAAAGCAGCATAACCTACTTCACTCATGTTTGTACACTTCATGTATTACATAATAGAGTAGCTATTATTGCTTAATATTAGAACAAGACTTTTAAAAGACTCTAAAGGGGTCAACCCGAGTGTGTCCATCTCCAAACTTGGCTCCACTAGGACATTTTTAAACGGATGTCCGAAAACAGAGATAGCAAAAATAGGCTTGTTAGAAAGTTGTGGTCGGGACGGACGGACAGACAAATTAACTTCATCCACATAAAGAAGCTACTTGATAATAATGCTCACTCGAGTGTTATCTCATTCAATACCTTGTTATAAACAATACCACCTACTTGACTCTCCAGAAATAACAAGAGGATCTGAGAAAATGCGGAAAAGAGTATGAGAAACAGTCTTGTTGCAGTTGGGAAAATATATTGGGATCTTCCCTGTGTGGGAGTCTCATCTCCGTCTTATTCGAAAAGCCCGACCACAGGCCCCCACTACAGGTCAACATCACCTCAACCAACTTATCTCTAATCCGATTTAATTTTTCCGAAAAAAAATAAGCCGGCTCATGAGCCTAGAAATATTCCCGTATTTTTTCTCCTAATTTCTTGGGTCGTATAAACGTAGAACAAAAGAGGAATAAAATCTCACTCTCCAACTCTTGGGAATTCCAAGGCTCTCAAGTCTGAATAGCCTTGTCCATTAGTCTAGCATTGAATGGTAAAACCTTGTGTAGATTACACAGGGCGGAAACCCACTCCCACTTACTGCCTACTTGGACCGTAGGTGGATTTTTTTTTAAAAACTTGAATTTATAGTTTACCTCTTTTCCTAAAGACTTTCTCTCTCTCCTAACTCCAACTGACCAGTCCTACCTCCTCTTCCAGCTTCAAAGATGAGAAGGAAAGTCGGCCTTTTCCCTCAGAGAGGAACTCCACTTCTCACGTTCCCGTCCCGAGTGATCGACTCCAATTTCCACTCTTTTAACTCTCCACTCGTTATAAATATTATATTCACAGTCGATTCTTTAGCTTAGTTGAGCTAGTAGTTGCCCGTGTGTGTGTGTGTGTGTGTTTTTTTCAGGCTTCTATAAATGCAAGCCTTAATGCCAACTGACCTGGCTGCCGTGTCATCACGTCATCAGCACAATTCCACCCAAGCATGCACACCCGGACGTACAAGGGATAAAAATCAATGTGAACTGCAGTGATGAATCTTGCAGATTTCTGCCCGACTTGTCCGCCTGGCTGCCCTGGCTTGTCCGTGTGGATCCCTAACAACTCCTCGTCTTCTATTATTATTCCTTCCGACAAGTTTGTTAATTGGGTCGGAGTACCTCACCCGGAAGTCCCTTTGTCTGTCTACCAAGTTAGCTCGACAATTAGGGAAGGATTCTCCTCCTAGACCTTTCAGTTGTATATAAGTCAATGAGGATCGGATATTGAGACAGTCAAACCCTCGCATCTCTTTTATTTGTTCTTAGTTTTAATCACGTGGAATTTGGGGAGCCGACTCTTCTTTCAAGGATCGTTGGGAGTTGATGTGGAAAGATGTGTGTGGTGGGTGTCTGGCTGGAGTCCACAGAATTCAAATTCATACAAGAGTTGGCAAGAAAGTTTCCCAAGAAACGATAAAGGGAACAATAGAGATCTTACTTGGTATAAGTGCTATGGCCTATCTCGTCCCCATGACCTCAGGTAGACCCATCCCGGTCCTTAGCCCCCAATAACAAGTCTATAAGATAAGGCAGTATCATCCAACTGTCTCCCACCTACGCTGATCCCTAAGATCGTATGAGTACATAAATTCCCCTCATAATAAACTGCATGGATCTTAGCCTGATTGCCCCCATTGACTTGGTCGGACCTCGGGGTCAACAACACAAATATTATATCCGTCCTGGACGTCTTGTTATCCCTACGTCTTCTCCCCACCTCCGACGCAGGGATTAGCTTTAGAAAAACAAGATACTTCCAACTGAGGTTTGCCCAACTTAGTTAAGTCCACTTCCCACTTCCCTCTCTGTATTCATTCATTGTATAGTTGAGGGATGGAAGTTTCCACGGGCCGACGGTCTAAAGTTCATCCTGTGATTATTACATCCGGTGGAGAGATAAAACCAATATTGGCATCAGTTTGGCAGGATGGGTTGGAAAGTTGGAGATACTCTTGGACGTGGGGCACGTTCCCCTCTCCTCGGATGCATTTTCAAATCGGAAGTGAAGCGATGCAGTCTCGAATCTTTAGGACTTGGAATGCTGGAGGTTATTGCACGGTGGGTAGGATAGGATATGTAAAATCAGTATCAGTTCCCAGTTATTTGAATACCACCACGGGTTCCGTAAATCCAAAGACGACAAAACTCCATAATAGTCGCAAATGAATTTAATTTCTGGATTAGGGCTAATCCCCTCTTTTTACTCAGGCTCACACTGCCTAAACATATCGGGGATCTTTTTGAAGGAGCGGAGAGCGATTTGAAATTACATCTTCCGAGTCAATCCCTTTGATCATTTTAAAGCGTCTCCCAGGAACCACCACCACCGCCTTTGACAGCTCTGGCAGAAAGAGAGAGACCACAACTTGTACGAGAGTCACCTCAACTAGTTGAATACTTTCTTGAAAACTTTACCTCTCTCTTCTCAAGATTAATGAACTCTGATTTTTTTTATAAAGAAAAGAGTATACCACCACCACTCCCACTAATTTCCTAACCAAAGGCGACAAGAGTAGAAGAAAGTTGGGAAGAATCTAGGAGTTTTTTCCCCTTTTTGGAAGCTACCCGGATTCGGGTAGCTTCCAATAGCTAAATCAAATCTTAGTGTGCCTCATAGAAAATAGATGCGAAATCTTGCATTTGTCAACCAGGGGGAATAAATCCAAGAGATTTACTTCAATCAGGATGTCAGTTTCGTGTCGTATTTGGTGGTATTGCTTGGGAAATGGAAGCTCCAACTCCATACACAGATATGACAAGTCTCCTCTCTCTCATTTCTTTTGAGTCATTAGGGAATTAGTTGTGAGGATATAAAAGAGTACATGCCACCATCACCACCACCACCAAACCATATCCTCGGTGCTAAGAGAGAGAGAGATAATAAATGTTCCATCCCACAGTTCATTCACACTATATAATTCCATAATAATAATATATGAAAGAAGAGAGCGGAATTATTTTGTCAGTGTCATCTCACTAGAACTTGGGAGACTTGTGACTTTGTGGCACATTGGAAACCCACCACACCACTCGGAAATCCTTTTCTTTCTCTCTCTCTGGGGTGGACTGGGGGATTCTTTCCCAAAACAACTGACTCCATGTTGACATGTAATAAAAATATGAAAAATTGACACACTCGTACATCCACCTTTTATCGTCTTATCTATCTTTACCAATCGTTCCTTTCTCTCTCTACTCTCCGGGATTATTTCCCAACGATTCTTATGTTCTAGTGTATTTACAAATACAAAGGGATTGTTAAGTAGCCCAGCTACTTTATGTGCATCTTCATCTGGGTGTCCGGTCGACATCACTAAAGTCGATATCCATAAAGGTATTGGCCATAAGTTTTTAAGCATAAAAAAAAATATC
>JAQFYM010001855.1:0-28276 GCA_034694785.1 Agrenia bidenticulata | reverse complement strand
TGTTAATTTTATAATTAGTCTTAAAGTAACTTGATGTTAGTTTTTAATATGTAACCTGACTCAATTGTTTGTAATTTGACTTTGTAATATTGTACCTGACTTCGTAATATATTTAAGATATAATAAACATTTTATTTAACCTACATTTCAAATATTTCTTGTTATTATTTCTTGGCATTCATATATTGAAAAGGTTAGTAGGGGAACATAGATGGATAAATATGCATACATGATCATATTCATAATTCATAAGCATCATCAAAATTAGGCTTCCACGTCAGAATCTGAAGAATTTTCATTTGAACTACAGTATAAACAATTCTACTACAGTTCTGCAGTAGAGAGAATTTTTATACCAATGTTTTGACTAAAAACTATTTTGAGCTTTTATTAATTCATTTAATTAAGTTTTAATTTCATTTAATTAAATTAAATACTTTACACAATAAACTCTTTTAAAGCAGCATAGAGTATTATTATTACTAAATTAATTGGTTAAATATAAATATATAAATTTATGTCACCGTTTGTAAACCAAATCACATTATGTTATATTAATTTATAAGATGATGTATTGAAAATGGCAAGACAATAAAGGTACTGTTCAATGTTCAATGTTCTTTTAAAGCAGCATAGAGTAGAGGCCCTTTGTCGGGGTACTAAAACACTATGTTCAAAATTAATTAAAATGGCGGTTAATTTGAATACGTGCATGTGATTTAGTTGTACCCCTTGCTTCGTTTAAAAGCATGTGCTTTCGGTTTTAACTAATTAATCTCTGAAATCAATTTTGAAGAATTTATCGAATCGATTCTAATTGTCTGTATCCACTTTCGTCTACGTCGAATTCCGTTGGAAAAGAAGCACTTGACATGGCAATGTAAGTTTAAGTTTATTTAGTTAGGTTGTTTTTACCATATAAAATGGTTTCAATTTATTCCAAGATGCAAGAGTAGTGTAGTGCATGTGCATAGTCAAGCTCACCAAAAATCGTAATTGAATGTTTCTATTTGACTTTCAGGAAATTAGGATTAGCGGATTATCAAGAGTTGGGATTTAAAGATGAAGGCGTTTTTGAGGATAAGGAAGAATTTAGTGGAAATAAGGAACACTCGAAGCTCATCAAATCGCTTCAAAAGGCCCTTCCAAATACGTATGTAATTTATGTTAATGAATTTTATGATTGAGATTCGATTGAAGGGATTGAAGCTAAATTCTTCATGTACAACTGCTTTTATAAATATTTAATATAATCTTGATGCTTGATTTATTTATGTAGTACGAATGCACGAAAGACAATTAGACGAGAGGCTGCCACTGAAGTTGCTGAGTTTAGTGCCGTAAAACAAAGGTCAAAAGGCAATCTTAACTCCCTATTGAAATCTGTCAAAGAAACTGGAGAGGACAAAGCTCTGGACAAAGTCAACAAATTGGTCAAGGCTCCCGTTAAACAGCAAATTAAAACGCTCGAAACTCCATTGGAAAAACCTGTGGCCCTGAAGGTATGCCACATTAATTCTTATTGATTTGAAAGTGTATCGAGTAGTTTCTAATTGAGATAATTATTTATTGCAGACCAAGAGAACTGTTCTTTATGATAGTGCTAAAAAGGATGTGAGTCGATGGAATGCTCTCGTTTATCATAATCGACTTGCTGACCAACTTGTTTATCCATTAAATGCAGGGAAAAAACTTTCTAAGAAAACGGGGAGAGACGTGGCAGCCGATTTTATTGTAAGGATTTCAATCACAACCAAATATTTTGCCTTTTGCTTATTCTCAACGATTGATGCTATTGCAACTTTTTTTTGTATTGACAATGATACTTATACTTTCCAAATAGCCTATGACCCCGTTAGAAGAAGAGATGGCAAAGGTATTGTATGGAGAGGAATATTTAAAAGAGCGAAAGGCTGCGCTTGAAAAGCCAAAAGGTCCTACAGACGCGGAAGCTTACGCTTTGTCTGTTGAAGAAGCTCTAGCAATGCATAGTGAGATGGCTCGAATGAGGGCTTTGCAGTGCTATGAAATGTCCAAAGCTAAAAGACAAAATAAAATCAAAAGCAAAAAGTATCATCGATTGCTCAGGAAGGAAAAGATCAAGAAGCAATTGAAGGAATTCGAGGAATTGCAACAAACAGATCCTGAGCAAGCCATCGCTAAGCTCACTGAACTTGAAGAATCTCGAGTTCAAGAAAGAATGAGCTTGAAGCACCGAAACACAACTAAATGGGCAAAGATGCAGTCAGCCAGAGCAAAATATGACAAAGACAGTCGTGTAGCTCTTTCAGAACAACTTAAAATCAGCAGAGATCTAACTCAAAAAGTGCAGGTAACTTTATATTTACTAATTAAATTTTTATTTTGTAAGAACAAAAGCCCTGAACTGGGAATAGAATAGTTAAAATTAACCCAATTCCTATACTACACCGTGACACTTAATCTGCTATGGTTTCAGGTTTCTAGTGACGAGGAGGAAGATTTGGATATGGAATTGCCACAGTTAATTAAACCTTCTATCAATAATCCTTGGATGTTGAATCCGGAAGTGCAAGGAAATGCTAAGTTAGAGCTATACTATTCAGGATACAAGAAACTGTGGGAGGATATTAACTCAAAGAAAGAGCTTGAACGAAAGAAATTGGCTGATTTGAATAAAGATGCAATGAACCCATTATGCTCTGATAAGGTCGAAGCTGCAGTAATTGAAAATGATGTTACTGCAGCCCTGGTTAGTCAACCTTTAAATTCTAAAACCTCTATAAAGAAAGGAAAAAATAAGAAGAAAACGAAACAGAAGCCCTCAAAGTCAAACCCCTCATCTGAAGATGAAGATTTCACCGAACATGACCTAGAAGGACTTTTCGAAAAAGCTGAAGATAAAATAAGGTCACAGGCTTCAAAAAAGTTGCAGCAGCTGGAAAAGGCTGACAAAATTGCAAAGCGAGTAGTGAGAAATCAGAAAAGGAGTAAAGAACGAGTTAAGAAGAAGAAAACTGCCAAACAGAGGCAAGGGGATATTGATGAAATTCAGGATTTGGATGTTAACGAGGAGGAACAGAATATGGAAGTGGAAAACGTAGAGAAAGTAGGGTTGCTTACAATACGGAGTCAGTCCACTCCTAGCTCTTTGGCAACTCAAGTACAAGACAAGTCTAAGCTAGAAATCATCGATCCGGACAACTACCTAAAGGTTTCAATGGGAAGTAAAGCCAAAAAAGGCAAATTTGCCGGAAAAGGATTTAAAGACTTGGAACTTGAAGAGGAGGAGGACGACGACCAAGGAATGATAATTGCAGATGCGTTTGAAGACGATGATGTAGTTGAGGAGTTCAAGAAGCAAAAGAACGATGAGATTAACGCCTCAAAACCGCAGGATATTGATCTCCATCTACCAGGGTGGGGAGAGTGGGGTGGTAAGGGCATTGTTCCTAATGCCAAAAGACGAAAACGATTTATTATCAAAGCCCCACCTCAGGCTCCAAGGAAGGATGCTCGACTTTCCCATGTCATATTGAATGAGGAGGCTGGTGAGAAAATGAAAGACCATCAGGTAAGGCTCAAAATTTTACGCGATTGTTGTACATAAGGAAATGATCACGTCAATATATATATTTTATTTGAAACTTATTTGCAGGTGAGAAATCTCCCGTTTCCTTTCAAGAGAGTCAAGGACTTTGAAAAAACTATTCGAGCTCCAATCGGTAGGACCTGGCTACCTGAGAAGTCCATGAAAGATCTTATTGCTCCTAAAGTAATTACAAGATTGGGCTCAATCATCGAACCTCTTGATGAAGACAATCTCGTGAAAAATATCGAGGAACGGTCCAAAACATTTAAAGCTCCATTGTAAATAATTACTTTATGATTAAAATATATTACAAATATTGAATTAAAAATCATTAACCTAATCCATGCTTAGGTAAGCTTCTATGCAATAGAGTGGACCATTTTAATATATCTTATAGCTTAATATTTTTAAATAATTAATTAAATCTCAAAATTGTTCACTGCATTGTTTTCCAGAAATACAACCTTTCCAAAGTTTTCTTGATAGTAGAAAGAGTTGAGAAGACTGATAATTAACTGAGGTAACCATTAATTGAATCACACTAATTTGGTTACTCAAGTCCTCAAGCTTAGCATATTTTTTAAAAGTTAAAGACAGTGTTTGTACTGCTGTTCACAAACATCAAGGGTAGATTATGATAAACAGATGAAAGTACGCAATATAACTGTGTGTGACTCATTATTGCGTAGATGCAAGGATGAAGGATAATTTGAACATAGATTATTTTGTCGTAAAATAAAGAAAAATAAGTCCATACTTCTTAAACAGCGACAATCAATCAAACTCAAAGGACTGTACAAACAAAAATGACTGAATTGAACTGGAAATAAACTGGACAATCTTTCCACTTCCTAAGAGGTGAAGACTGTTGACTATGGTGGAAAATTCTTATTCTTTATAGAATGTTTTGATTAATAGGCGATCCCCTTCAGTCATGAAATGATTTTTATGATGAGGAATAAGATACTAAAAGCCTGCATTGTAATGTAGGGCAAGTCATCAATTCTATATACGTAGAAGGTGGAGATGGAGTAATCTTGTTCTTAGAGAGTAGACATTAGAAGAAGATAAACACGAGATACTTTTGGATGTTGTTCAAATAAATGACGGTGGAATGGACTGATAAGATTAACCTTTGACATTTCATGGAATGGATGCATCACATTGTAAACTAAATAAATAAATAAATAAGGGCGGATTTTAGCCATCCATCAAAATGCTATAAAAGGCTGGAGAAAACTGGACCAAGGTTTCTAATCTCTTATTAGTATCCATGCAGTCGTATGAAGTATGAAACGTGTCTTTCTTAAGATTAGAAAATAAATCTACTGTATTCTCAAAGTGTCTACTTCTACAATAGGAGTCTGTGTTAGAATTTCAAAGGCTGGGCTCCATAATCAACGTTTTTTCGGTCCTCAACTATAAGACTTGGCGATAAGAGATATCGAGAATCGTTGGCAAAGAGTTGAAGAGTTAAGACGGAGTTCTATTTACGGTGTACTGCATAGTTAATTTAGTGTAGACGAAGAGGGGAGAGAAAATATATTTCAAGGGAGTCGATTGGGATTTACGCAGGTAATGGAAATGGATGTTAATTATTGATGGAAATCATTGGAATTGTGACGGACTGGAAATAAGGATGTGGGTCAGGGACAGGTCCCAGATCCCCTAGAGGTGAGGTCACTTTGTCCGTCCAACAAAGTCCCACCTCGTCCTACTCATAATTGTAATCAAGAAAGATTTCAAGGAATACGATTGAATTAAATTTACCCTTCGGCAGCCTGCCGTGCCTCTACTAAGAATAGGAATACCTAAATCTAACAATTTATTACTATACAGAGCTCGATATTAAATGGAAGAAAGGAGGGGGTCATGGATGGTCTTGATCTTGGGGTCCATCTACCTTGTGGGGGAATTGGGTCATTACCTTATCGGCGTGGTGAGTCGAACAGTAGCTCAGGATTTGCACTACGGTTCCAAGGCCTGTTTTCCTCGGCCCCTTGCTTTCAATGTCACTTACCCTTCGTCCAGCCTCTGTACCAATTTCACCTCATCTCAGGAGTAAGTACCCACAGCCAACAGAGACTCTATATAATTTACGACCAGCCTTTAAATGTTTTCTAAATTGAAGATGTGAATCTCCGGGGAGTATGGAGGGTGGAATAGGACCATGTGTGTGGGACTACTCGGGCCTAGGTATCGACTATCAGCTACTGGCCGGACCAAGCTTCATGGGTGTGTTCACCGTTGCGGGGGTTCTATGGGGTGTGGCTGCGGACAGATTCAACCGGGTCCACCTGCTCTTTGCGGCCACAATTCTATTCAGTTGCGCCCTCGCATGTACAGCATTTGCAACCACTTTCTGGCACCTCGTTCTGTTTAGAATACTCCTTGGAATCGGGTATACTACATTTCAGACTTTCAAGCTATGATTTACTTAAAATTAAAACATATAAGGACGTGGGTTTATAAAATATGAGAACGTCAGGGTAAGCGCGTGCAGTCCCTTGGCCGCCGGGATGATTTGTGACGTCTTTCCTCAAAAAGACCGAGGGAAAGCGATGAGTCTCTACAACTGCGGGATGTACTTGGGCTATGGACTCTCATATGCTGTCGGAATTTATGTCACTAAGGCTGACCTCTTTGGGGAGGTGGGTAACACTAAACTAATAGAAAAATTTGACGGGTAATTTACCATAGATCTTAATTACCTAGAGCTGGAGAAGTACATTCGTATTGGCCGGATTACCAGGCATAGTCCTGGCCTTTGTACTACTCTTTACGGTGAAGAACCCTGAGGATAGGCCGGTTCTCACTGAGGACAAAGGGACCAAGGAAGGGAGCTATAATGTATACGAAGCAGTCAACAGCATCTCCATCAATCGTGACTATGAGGACCTCGATTCCCTCGTTCTCGATCAAGAGACGGGAACGGAGGAGTCGGAGTGGAGGAAGTGCTTCAAACCGGCCATCATTTTTCTCGTCCTTGCTGCCTGTCTCAGACGATCTGGTAAGCTAAGCTTATCTGTATGTAATTATTTTTTTAATTATTTTTTACTGACTTTGATTATATTTTACAGCTGGGTATACTCTTCGTTACAATTCAGCGTTGTATTTCCAAGTCTACTACCCTTCCTATGATGTCGGCTGGTGGTTAACAGGAATTTACAGCATTGGAGGAATTGCAGGCTCCATTCTTGGAGGTGTGACATCCGACAGATTGGTGAACCGTCTTGGGGTCACTGCTAGGGCCGTTGTCCTTGCTGTGGGACAGGTAAACTGAGCTTTTGAATGGATTAAGAAAATGCTTTTAGTTGTAATAACAAAAATCTCTAGGTTAAATCTGGTTAAAGGATTGTTACGAATTCATGTTTTCAGTTATTGGCCACTCCATTCGCATTTGGACTTTTGTACTTTGATCCCCCCATGGCTTTTATACCTCAGGCAATCGGTTATCTTTTTGGTATGTTTCTTAACTTTTTGCAATGAGATTGGATTGAAGGCAGAGTCGGTTTAAAGGACTTTGGGAAATTTCAGGGGCTATGTGGTTTGGAGCTATGTTTACTATATTGGTGGAGCTGGTCCCACCAACAATTCGGTCATCCGCTTTCGGAGTGGCCTTTTTCATCATGGAAAATGTGGGTGGAAACTTACCGGTGATTGTGGAATACCTGACAACAATTGTAGGCTATCGAACTGCCTTAGCTGTCATGTATCCAGGGGAGCTTTTTGCCAGTGAGTCCTTAAAAAGTTATTGATTTATAATCAAGAGGATAATTTCTAATTTCAACTCAATTTTTAGGCTCTGTGCTATTTTTCATCTGCTGGAAGCTGCTGAAAAAGTAATCTGAAGTCTGAAATGAAGAAACTTGACCTTCTTACCTCTTCCACCCTCCGATCCAAGACTTCTTGTCCCGATTTAAATCGACATCAGCTGAGTTCGAAAACGAGTATCATGAAGGCTGTTGCTGTTGTTGACTAAATGGGGTTTATTAAAGGGTCTTGGAGCTTATTACATGAATCAACATATTCAGCTACTGAGAGCAAATCCAATTTTTATTATATTTTCGAAATTATGATTTGCTAAAAAATATAGAGTAATTAATTTGACTGGAGTTCAAATTTTATTTAAATTAGTTGCAACCTTGCAACTGATGATTGTGTTATCATTTCCGTTATCTTTAGCTGAAAAATATTAGCAAAATTCTAGATTCTATTTTGATCCCAAACCGATTTTCAAATTCTGAAAGCTAAAAATAAAATATTTCCAGGTATGGAATCGCTATTAGAAATTAGAATTCTTCAACTTTGATTGGACTAGAAATTCCAAGCAGTAAATGTATTTATTTTGAGTAATTCAAAGGTATTTCAATACGGTTGGAATTTTATACCAACTGCAACCACTGTCATCAGTGGCATCCATCCCGTAGTATATTTATTGTAGTAAACCATTGAACAATTTGAAATAAACGATTACATGAATACTAACTATGTTTTAGTTTTAATATAAAATCGTATTTAATAATTACTGATTTTTAGTTAGATCGAAGACTGGAAATTCGGTTCTCGAATGAGCTACGAAGCTCCTCCGCATGCTAAAATTTGGAAACCGTTTTCAAAGGCTAGTGTACTGCTATTTTAAAACAGAATTTAAATTCCTTGGCAGTGGGGGCAGGGGGGAAGAGGAGATATATTTTCCAATTCCAACTGGTTTCGCCATCCATTTTTTGTCATATTTGTTGCCCTCATTGTACAAGTTCATATTCCATTTATAAATGCTACTCATATTTCACCCGTACTTTCCAATAAGGAACTAACTAACTGTAATTAACAAGATAATTATTACGGTCTTTAGGATTTAGTTTAGATTAGGTTCTACTTCTGGCTTTATTTGATGGTTGTGAATTCTGGTGTAGCCTAAAGGACAGGGAGGAATAAGAAACCGCTGATTAGAACTACATAGAAAGTTTGAGCACCTCCGCCTGCCTCAAAAATTTCCTTTTCCAAATATTTTTCCCAAGTTGAACCCTTGAAGATTTGCGTATTCTATTTGGAAATTTTATATTAAAAACTCCAACTGAAGTTGAGTATAAATAAATAATCATTCACCCTATTAGCAATCATTCATGTTATTCATTGCAAGCTCTAATAGATCAAAACATCTTAAGCCATTTGAACTCGTGGAGATTTTAATTCCATTGAGAAGAGGCTCCCCCGTCCAGTTACTACTTGGTGATGGTGAGTAATGAATTTGCCGGCCCTTTACCATAAATTAATTGCAATTGATAATTAGATAATTAAATGATTGCTGATAGTTTAAATCGTTAATTTTTAGGTGTGAATTTGATACCAGTCATCCATCATCTGCATCACCTCAAGGTCAACGAAGGGTTAAGGAAAACTGCCTAGATTCTAGAGCCCATATTAGCTGGTGACAGGATTGTCAAATAAATTGTGAGTTTCTAAATTTCGTCGAGTGCACAAATAAGAGATTTTGATGACACAGTTGACCGTCTAAGAGGCTCAGTAAATTAGAGGTGACAATAAAAGGATTTAGCTCAGTTGAAAGAAGCAAATCGACCATCAGGTTCGGAAGTAATGGCTTCAAATCAGGTAATCCTGTCATTTGTTTGCCCTGCGGGTCTCTTGAAACTTTGGAATTCTTCAATCAGTCTGACTTTTTGATTATTTTTTGTTAAATGACAATAGAAACTTATAAATATAAACCAATTTCGGTTTCATTAGTTAGTTGGTTTTAGTTTCCATTAACTCAATTGGGGAATCCATTATTTATTTATATTAGACAGACGGTGACCGGGTTTTTTTTTATCAGAGCTTTCAAAATGTATTTGATGTAGAAGTCAGGAGGTTTTGAATATTTTAGTAAATAATTAAGACCTGGGTTATTGATCCACTATTGACCTGGAAAATGGAACGTGTCATAAGAGTAATGACCTTTTATAAATTAATAGCTGGGGAAAAATATTCCAATTTATATTTTACCCACTCGTCGGCTTCTGGATTGAAAGCCCAAACCCTGAATTGATTGACGTGTTTGACATGTTGAGGTTACAGTTGATTTGGAGACATGAAATCATAATAGCTCAAAGTTCACTTTTCAGTCGGGGATGTGAAACAATTTAATTTGAATGTAATTTTTATCAGTTTCAAGGACCCTTATTTCTAAAACCGAAGAAATTTTGTTGTCTGATTTTTCTGACATAATTTTGCTAATTATCAATTTAGGAAGCCGTCGTGGGTACTCAAAACTCAGCGTCAAGTCGAATGGACGACGAACTCGTAATGGTAAGCTTAATTTTTAATTACCTCCCCCTCGGTCAAATGTCTGTATCTTTGAATAAAATATCTGATTTATTTATTGAATAAAATTTATTTTCCCATCTGTAGCCAGTGATGGCTGCCATTATAATTCGATCTGCCGTCCCGGAGCTCCAGGATCTTAAGAACGAACGTGTTTTGGCTTGCATCGATCTCACATGGAAAGAGTATTTAATAATGTTCAATGTAAGGCAATTTACTGTTCAAATTAGTATGAAACAAAATCAAAGGAAGAATATTAAATGATTTGTCGATGTTGTCCTATAGGTTGAACTAGATGCGGAAGACTATATTGTAAGGGGGGTTGAAGGACCTGCTTATAGTATTGATAGTAAGGTAATCTTGTCTAGTAGAGTCTCGACTACCGTATCCGGTGTTTACAAATTATATTTAGAAAACATTTTTAAATGTTAATTATCATAAATCATAACTGTCTTAGATTGGGGAATACATCAGCTCATCCGCAAGCATCAGCAAGCGTACAGTCCATAACATGCTTATCGAAAAAACTAGAGGCTTTGCAGCTTACAGTTCCACAGCCTCTACCACACCATCGCCTGAACTGTTGCTCTACGGTAGTAGGATAAGAAGAGGTCCAAAAAGGAAGAAAAAGATTGACCCGTCTCCTCCACCCCCACCACAGCTTAAGCTACTAATATTAAATGAGCTGTCGAAAGACACTACTGCCTTGAATTCGAATACACCAGCTCCTGATGTAATTCAAGTCCTCATTTCATGTTCACATTTTTAAGGTATCGACTATTTGTTTATTTGAACCTTTTACTTGTAAATCAGGATACCCTTGTTTCTGATGTGGAGGCCATCATTGATACCGTTTCAGCGGGAAGTGAAAAAGGCATTCCCGCGACATCACATGCTGGCAGTGTAAAATTATTTCTGGAGACACGAAGCGACAATCTTGAATCATCTGTTCATTCCGAAAGACTAAACAAATTAGAAGTAGAGTCAAAAATAGTTATTTCTCCAGTACGTTCGGGTCAAGGGCTAGTGCTGCTAGACGCTAGTAAAAGTCCAGCGATTATGGCAGAAGTTCAAAATACTAGTAGAGAGACCCCCCCGTTGCAAAATAATGTTTGTCAGACTGCTTCGGACGCTCAGCAGCGGGATGTTGAGGTTGAGGTTGTTCATGAAAGTGTTCAGACAGCGTCGTTCGTAGCCGGTGTCGGTTTTCCACGTGGGCGGAAGTTGGGGTCTCGCCGCAATCGGAATCAACGATTTCCTATTGCTGGATCTGCATGTTTGGTACAAGTGGTTGCTTTCAAAACGTTTTTTTAGATGATGTGCATATGGACTTAATTGGGATTTTTTCTCGCAGGGACGGCTTGATATTGACAGCAGTGAAGATGAGTCAATAATTGCAAGAAACCCGCATCGATACAATTCAACACCTCAGCCCAGTCTCAAGCCATCGGTTATTCACTTCCTGGCTAATAAAGTGTCCAACCGGGATGTACGGCAAAATCATTAATATATCATGATATAAACTTTTTAATTGTAAATGTAACTTTGACTAACAACGGCTGTAAATTAATTATAGATGCTAAAAGTGCGAGAAGAATTGATGAAGCTGAAGGAACATGATGACTACTTCAAAGTCACCTCGCTCACTCCTTTGGCTGCGGGATTGTTGGAGCAGATGTTGTGTCGAAGTCTACCTCAGCAGACTTCCTAATACCAATTTACTACTACCAAGATTTTGAAACTTTTTACAACGTTCAAGGCCTATCTGCTTTATAGAAGGCAGTCAAAGATTTGTAGTATTTGTTACTGTTTCGAATTCGTAATTGAACTTAATTATGCCGTAAAAAATATTATTGGGTCCCGAAGCAGTTTGTTGAATTTGAGAAAGTTATTTAAACGATGATTGTGATTGTGAATAAAATAAGCATGGGCCAAGGCTAGAAATTAATAATCGTGTGCAAGTGTCAGGATATCTAAACACAAAATAATAACCAGACGAAAAGTACGGAGATTTTGATCAAAGAGCAACCAGTGCCAAGAAAAAAAGATCCTGAGGATGACTTCTGAGCTGCTGTCATTCCTTCTTCCGATTCAATCCGGACGTCTCCAATTTCAGGGCTGGAAATTCAGTAAGGAACTTTATCTTTTTGGTTTTGATATGATAAAAAAAATTAAATTTTAAATACCCAACAACTCCTTCCGAATTTTTTTTCATTTGTGGCATTTCTGTTTTTCCACCCTTGATATCACTAACCAATGAGTAATCACTAGCATCAGGGACATGTGGGTCATATTGTTGACTTATAGGCTCTGACGGTTCTTGATTCTGTTCAGGGTCATTGATGCTACCAGAAATGGTATCAACTGGTCCAGGTGCTTGATTCGCCTCTGTTTAATTTAAAATTGAAATGAGAAAACCTTGCTAGAACAGTGTCTCCTTAGAACGGCATACCTGCAACGGTCTTCATCGGGAAACAATTGAACTGTGGGCAGTCGCTGGAGTTCTTGTTGGGCATGCAAGCGTCGTCGATAAAAGTGTAGCCTGTGGCACAGTATTCCAAAAACGGCAGAATTCTCCCTCGTCCCCGAATGCATTTAAAGAAAACGGTGCAGTCTCCTGGCTTCGGGTATTTGCCAGTGGCTTCGCAGTCATTTCCGTTTTCCAATATTTGGTGTATGAAGTTTGGAATCAGCTATGATTTAATTAAATCATATATTAAAAATCAGAAAGAGAGTTAGATGGAAAGATGAATTAAATGCTTTTTCCATACCTGGTCACACCCATCCCCTTCAAACTGCTGTACGGTAGTTTGTACATTGTCGACAGCGTTGGCAAATGCGAAAAAAATTATTTGAAAAAGACACATTACTCGGGCACAAGACATTTTCTTTGATCACAGTGGACAATTTATTTTTGAAACGGTGGTCGAAAAGTTTACACAGCTAGTTCGTTTCAGAGTGTGGTAGTGACTGTTTTAAAAATTATATGAGCTTCGTAACTCAATGAAAATATTTTGGTTTCCCTGCATTTGATGACTAATGACCAAACTGTGTAGTCTATAATTTCAGAGCAGAAATTTCCCCAGAATTACCACGAAACTCTTGGGGAGTTTGGTCATTGTGGTCATGTCAGACAAACAAGGAATTGAACATGTATGAATAATTCTGCTGATGCAAGCTAAGCAATAAGTATTTTCGTAAGGATTGGGAAACTCCCTGGATGAAATCAGCCGTTTCATCAAAGCATTTGTCATAGTCAACAGACTGGGAGAAAACGCCTGCTTCAATTATCAAGAGGACAACTATTGATACACACAGCTATTGATTCTTTGGAAAAGTTCATTAGACTAATTTGTAAGGTGTTTGGCAATAAGGTGAAGAAATTAATGGGAATACACGAACGAAAATACAGCATTTCTGTACCCGATTAATTTGTCTGATATTGGAATGAGTAGAGTTTCAAAAATGTATCGACTTTTTTTGTTTGATATTCAAGTTTATTAGGGTGACTCGTACAACACGAATTATGGGCGAAGGTTTAATTTACAGTAGATTAAATAACTGCACAAATAAGTAAGTGTAGTAGTGAGTATATTTGACTATATATATAATATGCATACGTTCGTCCCCTCATAAGCGTAACTTTCCACTGGCAATATCTTGATAAATAGCTTCTTCCAGAATAACATATTTATCTTTCTTAAGGAAGTAAACCTTATCCTCTATCTTCGTGACGTCATAACCTTGCTTCTGATAATTAAGCTTCTGCAGCTTATAAGTTCCTACACAAATCACATCAAAACATAAACCCATTTTTTAAAACACTTCTCCAGAAATTATGTGTAAAGGAATAGATCATACCAGTCATATCAATTTTGGTCGCAACTCTGACAAATATGGGTCTGGAATAACTAGGTAAAGTCTTGCATACACCCACTGCTAAAGCTTCCAAGTCTAAGGACCCATCAGGGTCGGAAATTACAGCCATTCCAGCTCTACCTTCAGCCCCAGGGATTTCCACACCGAAGGCAACAGCGTCTGTAAGTCCACATACTCCACTTATCACTGACTCGACTTCAGCAGTTGAGCAATTTTCCCCTGAAAAAATTGAATCTTCCACATTTTCAAAACCATTCAAATCCCCTACGAAAATCAGATACTGAATATCCTTTACCTTTCCATCTGAATGTATCTCCTTTCCTATCCTTGAAATAAAAATACCCAAATTTGTCCATGACTAAAATATCCCCGGACCTGAACCAAGCGTCTCCTTTTTTAAAAGCGTTATCCAGGACTTTGTCCTTTGAAGAGCTGTTGTCAGCGTATCTAGTTTCAAAAAATATTTCCCATATGAATTTCATACCTTCAAAAAAAATTCATAAACGATAAAATGCATAATTATTTAATCGTATATCCAATCCACACCCTTCATAATCTCGGATGGGATGATTCCTCTGAATTCTCCCTATCAATTCCCCAGACTCATCCGGCTTACACTGAATAGCAAATCCGGTTTTCTTATCCCGAACCGGCTCTCCGGTGATTTGGTCGACCTTCATTAACCGAACTGGAACTATCCAATTCGCAAATCTGGGTATGAAACCAACAGCTCCGATTTGGTTATCTATGTTTACTGGAAATTTTTGAAGACATAAAATGTAATTGAATTAATTGAAATCATATAGTATTGCCATCGCCAACTGGAATCAGAGCCTTACCCATATTGCAATTGCCTTCAGTAGCCCCGTAAAGCTCATTGATTTGTGGAATGTTGAACCTTTTGACAAAGTCGGGCCAGATTTCAGCCCTCAGTCCGTTTCCGAACATTATTCGAACTTTGTGGCTCTTGTCCAAGGGAGATGGGGGCTGAGACATTAGGTAGCGACATATCTCTCCGATGTATTGAGCCGCCTTTTGATGTCAGAAATAAATTATACTGTATCTAGCAAGTATATCCTAATTAAAAAATATGCGATGCTAACTAGGAGACACACTTACTGTTACGTTATAACGGATGCAATCCTTCCAAAAATTAGAGGCTGAGAATTTTTTACGAACTACTATGGAGATACCATAGCAGAGGACCGTTCCTCCTCCCAACATGACCCCAGAACCGTGGTACATGGGTAATACGGTGTACAGTATTTCATCCGGCCTTAGTCCATGCATATAATAATTTCCGACAGCCGCCATGAAAAATCTATAAGAACATTGATTGGAAAATTAAAACATACGAGTTGTTATTTGTCAGGAAATTAAAAATTTCAAAAACAAAATTGATAGTCTCACCTCGAATGTTTAATTATTGCTGCCTTAGGAAGTCCCGTCGTGCCTAAAGGTCATAAGGTCATAAGGTCATTCAAGGTCACAAGGAATAATTTTTAATTAGTAATTAGAATATATTTATTATTTATACATAACTAGTGGCTAACAGGCCCATGCGGGCCACTACTTTAGTAAAATCCTAATTCATTTAGCAAGCACTTTTTAAGATCAAACACAATATATATTCTCGGTTAGTCTCACTTCTCCCATTCACGTTTTTCAGGTTTAGGTCACCCCCGCTGGCCCCACTAACCATTTTCAGCCCAGCCACAGTGCCCCCAGAGTGTACCTCCTTTTAAAATCTTATTTTCCACCTGCGGGGGCGGCCTGCGTTAGTTTATCTTCTTCAGTCTCATCGCCGACATTATCCACTCCAGGGTCAATTTTATATTCAGCTACTACTTAAACTTGTGGAGGGTTCAAATTTAAGAGAGTTTGTCGCCGGTAAGTGTTTGGCAGTGGACAGGGGTGTTCGGTTGGTGTGGGACAGAAAAGTGTTGGTAGTTTAGTGAGGCAGTGGGAAAGTTGGTGTTGGTGGTGTAGTAAATTGTTTTTTAAACCCATTTAAAGATCTAAGGTTAAGAATTCGAAATAGCCAACGTGTTTTTTTAAGTTTGCTTGATATTTTAAACCACTGTTGAAAAAACGCATTTTTGAGTTTTTGACCTTTGGAAAGGGTAAGGGGTCACTTTTTCGGAAGGAAAAAACGGTGGTCGGTAAATAGGATACTATAGCATCGGACAGACGGACGGACAGAAGGACAAACATTTGAACACTTTTATAGAGAGGATCTGTAGAATATATAATATTTAATAAATAATGTATACCTGATGTGTAAATATAGAATAAGCTATCAAGGAACCCCAGCTTTTCTGTGACGATCGGATCCTTATCGGAAACTTTTTTGAGGGCTTCTGTCAGATCTGTGGTCGAGGATTTTAAAGATGTTCCCTCCTCCTTTCCTACACAATACATGGGGACATCAGAAATCCCTCCTAGATCCAGGACTTCATCTAAAGCTGTGGAAATATCGTCAAGTAAGGCATTCAAGAAATTTTTTTAAATATATATTTTTTAATTTAAGAGCTCTGGTATTTATTTACCTGAAGTCAAATCAGGATTGTAAATTATTCCTTTACAGTTGACAGCTTCGAAGCAATGCCTCAAGGGCTGAAGTCTGAGATTGTAATTGACGAGGGAAGTGATGCACCCGATCTGATAAAAGATTCTAATTTAAGTTACAAATATTTAATTTGAATTGTATTTTTGGAATGTTTGAAATCATCGTAGATTCATTACCTTGCTTAAGCCCAGCCAAATTGAAATGTATTCCGCCTTGTTCTCCATAAACAAAGCCACGGTGTCTCCCTTTTTGTATCCTTTTTGTTGAAAGAAATTCCCAACTTGATTACTCAGCTTATTGATCTGGAACAGACAGACAGGCGGATAGTTTATTATCCTTTTTTATTAGGAAGGAGAGGAATTTTATAAATTAAAAAAAATAACAACCTTCTCAGCAGTCCATTCTTGTTCTTCATAATACAAGAGCACCTTCTTGGGCTGTTTCTTGACAATTTCATTGAATGCGTCGGCAACTGTATAATTTTTTCTTTGCAAGTAGCTGAGATGCCACAGCACTTTGATTAGGCGATTTAGAGCCCTTTGAATTTTAATTTTGAATAAAAAACATAATTTTAAATCATTTAAAATTCTAAAATTCAAAACTTTACACAAAGGTACTCACTTAAAGTCTCTCGGTGCCTTGCGTAAAACGGCATAAAGGAACTGGCAGTTAACTAATGCCCAGACAGCAATTCCTATCCCTGCAGCCTTGGACAGAATAGCTGTCCATGTCCAGCTTGTCCAGCTTAGCAATAAATCTGTCATAATTTCCTTAAAAAAATAAGACAATTCCAATCAAGTCAAGATTTCTCGAAATATGTTACAGTGCCTCGTTCTAGAGAGGCTTAGATCTTTGAAATTTTTATGATATTGAATGAAATGGTTTTTACTGGAAGTGCTGGAGTGGTCCAGACCTCTTTGAACTTCTGAAATGAATGAGCTCGGGAAATGCGAGGTTGACATTTTCCACCCAAATCATTACGCACTAACTAACTGTTTTTAGAGCGATATGGAGCCGTATTGACCACCAGTACGACAACTCTTCCTCACCCTTTAATGTTTATATGAATTCGTTGGGAGGAGATGTTAAAACAATCTTATCATCTTGGACTTATGAATATCTCCTCTCATCATGTTAATATTTGTGATGACCCTGAGGGATGAAAAAGGTTTTCAGATCTCAAGACAGAAATGTGATAAAAGGGGTAAATTCCAATGTTCAATTCCTTGTGAGTATAATTTTAGATGTGTTTATCACTCTCGTGGCTTTCACGACCGACTTGGTGACATGGACTGTGTTCCAACTGAGGCTCGTGAATGTGACACCAGGATTAGTAGGGTTCGTTAATAGTCTTGATCTCTTGATCCTCATTTCAAATGGAGAAACAGTCAAATATATTTATATGTGTATTTTTAGGTTATAATATTGGGTTTATTCTCTGTTTCAAATACAACAAGCATCCGGGTACAACTTAACTGTATGTTCTAAAACATATTTTCACATTGCTTCATTTAAGGCATTAAATTAAATAATTTACCGTAATCCAAGATTTTTTTTTTAATGAGTCGGCTGGATAATTTAAAGAAATATTTGGTCAATCGCAATAAGGAGTGAAATCTATCTGTTCTTGTAAGCAGTATAAAATGAAACATTAGATTACTAAATCAAACTTAAGTTACTCATATAGTGTGGGCCATATATTAATTTTTAAAGGACTCTAAATTAATAATTTGGACATAAATTACTCAATTCTTCTTGTGGCTAATCCAATTAAAAGTTCAACATCCTAAAACACAAGGAGGAAATCTCGATCAATTCCTTCAACTCCGTCGTCAATACTCAGAAGTGTCTGAAATCACAGCAAAAAAAATTATGCAATTTTTACAATTTCTTAACAAAACACACATTTAAAAACTTTGCTCTATTTTTCTGACAAAACTTTTCTTTAATAACGTCGAGAAACTCACCATGAATACAAAAAACAAAGCATGGGCTGAGAGCATGTGCCAAGCATCGTGCTTATCGTAAAATGGATAAGGTTGAAACCAAATGCAGTCTTCGTTCCCTTCGCCACCAGAGACTCCAGGCTTTGTCCAGTCTTCAATATTTTTAATAAAGTAGAACGCTGAGAACGCTCCGAGCGCCAGCCCACATCCCAAGTACACGAACACTTGAATGGACTTCCAACTACACCCGAATTCCCCCAGTAATCCCTGAAAGCGTACAACCTCTTTAAAAAGATATTATTTAAAAACGCACACTAAGTCATAGTACTGCCAACCTTCATTAAAAAATAGTAGGTAAAGTTCAGTCCGAAATTGGAGAGCAGGAAAATGAGTCCATAAATGTTATAGTTGGCTTCCAGGGAATAGTAGATGAGGCATCCATTGAGACTGAGCATGAGAAAAACATAGGTCCATCTTTCTGGTCGACAAACGGGCAGTTTCCAGTGCCAAAACTTTGGGAAAATCCAAAGACATCTGGGAATGTCCCTGTAGCATCTCATGTAAACGTCCTCGTCAGTCTCCTCAGATTTTGTCTGAGAACTGGTGGGGGCTTGGGATGGATGTTGTCGGAGTTCGGAGATGATCATATGGTGCAGTGGCATTTCTTCTGGTTTCTTTAATTTTGGAAATCCTAAGGATAGACAGAGTAGAAGATTTAATAGGAATGCCATTCCAGGTCACTGATGATAAGGACCTTTTGGAAGGTCGATTTAAGGGAATGAGAATGCGAGAGGAAGATAGAAAGACATTTTAAGGGAATTATATAGAGGGGACGTACTTTGTATCGGGTAGCCAATGTAGATTGCATAGATCGCTGCATAAAATACAGCAAGTCCTTGAATGGAAGCAATCACAAGTTTGAATATCCAGAAAGCCTCGTCCCATTCCCAGGCATACCGTTCAAAAACGATTCCAAGAGACGATGTCAGAAACCATACTGCCAGGATACCACAAGACGAATCACTGGAAGGAGAAAATATTCCCAAGCACTTAAGAAGCAATCTAATTTTATTTTAAATCTCTCCAACTTACACGCTGATACTTTGGGGACGTCTTAGATCAAAAACCTTCAAGAAGCAGATGGCAATGACCACGGACAAGTATGAAATATCTGTAAGGATAATATTTAGTATTTTTATTGATCTTCCTAGCAAATCCATAAGCTTTGTTACACAGACAGCTCCTCACCGTATTGAAAGTTGGCTTCATTGGGACAAAAATGGTATGCCGTGCTGAGGATTCCTTTGACGATAAGGGCCAGTCCCATTGAAAAGTAAAGGCCGACATGAAAAGGGACTCCTTCGTTTGCTATGTTTTTTTAATTGTTTTTTTAGCGATCATTGTTACTAGCGATTATTTTCAACATGGGATAAATAAACGGCTCACCATCCAACTTCTCCTTGACACATTTCTTTATAACTGTGAGAAATATGAAGAGAATGCCCAGTACTAGGTAGCACACGTTGGACCACAGATGATTAAAATTCTTAAAAATCCCCAAAGAGTGAGAGCAAAGACCGTTGTGACGGCAAGCCCCGTAGATTGCTGACCCTCTGAGAGCCTTAAAATTATCCAAAAATAATTACCCAAAGATAATTAACTCAAAACAATTCAAATTCTTTACCGTTGCATTGTAAATGGATTGGTCAAGGATGGGAATGGCGTACAGTAAGGACACGAAAATAGTCCACTTTCCATAGTTCGGTAGTCCATGTCCAGAGTTTGAAAACTTTTGCAATGACACTAGGTCATTCTCGGCTTTATTTGTGCCCTGAGTCCGGCATGAGACCATCCTATAGTTTTATGGTATGGGTATATGGTATCCAATCACATTGATATACAGGGTCCGTCAGGAATAACTGCACACTTTTAAAAGCCAAAACTCCAATCTCCAATATGTACTCGACCGATTTTCAATAATGAATGCTCATTTTATGGACAATACTCAAACTTAGAAAATTGAAAATCGGTCGAGTACTTATATTGAGATTTTTTGTTTTAAAAATCTGCAGTTATTCGTGACCGACCCTGTAAGCACATGCATAGGACTAATCAAGGAAAGCTATGAATAAAAACGGTTACCGATTCCGGGTTACAGAGTACGAGGTGATATACATCCCTCCGAAAATGATCCCAATAAATAAGCTCACTAATGGGGGGACGCCCACGGCAATCCAGAAGTAGCCATTGGAAGTTGAAATGACCAAGTCATTTTCTACAACTAGTTGGACACTTTTCTGCCGGAGCTTAGCAAAGTCTGTCGAAGCCCCTCCGCATAATGAGTCGTCTTGCAAGAGCTTGACCTTAATCAAGAAACCTTTCAGGTATTCTCTCATCTGGAAGAGAGGACTTTCTAGTTAATTAATTAGTTGCAGAAACACAATTGCCTATTTTCAAAAAGCAAGAAAAAAACAAGGAACGTACGTCGACTCTAATCGCCCCTTTCTGGCTTATCATTTTCCATCGACTTTCTAGCCCAAAGCTGTCCTTGTTGTCGAACACAGGACACTATTTTCATTTTAAATCACGCTATTATTTTTGACCCTGAACTTGGTGTGAATTAGCATGATTAATTTATAAGAGACTTTGAAATGGAATCCTCTGTTCAACTTACAATAGGCTCTTGGATTGCAACGGCCATGCAGTGATTGTTATCCGACGACACCCTCACAACAACATTCTGACTAGTATTATTCATCAATGGGAAATGAACAAAGGTTGGGGATCCTGGACTGATCGTCACGTTTGATTGATCCTTCAATCTGTTTTAATTATCCATAATTTAAAAGTCGGTATGGACTGAATCACTGAAATTACTTACAATATCATAAGCGTGTCCTCAACAAGGATCTTCAAGCGGAAAGGTATCGGCTGATAACTCCCTGTAGACACTGTCACTAAAATGTGGCTTTCGTGATTGTCCAGAGGGAATTTGGGGATGCACAGGGTTCGGGATGCGGATCTGTAAACTGCCCTGATTGCGGCATTAAAAAAATTCCAGGTCATTAAATAATTTCTGAAAAGCGGAATGGGATTTAGTAAAATTAATTTCGCATATATTATATGGACTAATCCACTGATAAGGGTTTCTTCCACATTTATCGCTTCAGGACCTTACGCGTTAACATTCGTTTCATCTTTTACAATAGTCTGTTAATAAGGTGCGCATAAATAATAACCAATGCTCTCATACTTTAGATTGGCTTAAGCGTGAGTGAAGGCATCCTTCCCTTGGCTCAGCATCATTAATATGACCCTTAAGAAACTATACTTACGAAGTCTCCCCTTGAGCATTCCTGTACCGGTACGGAAGGTGGATGGACACAGCTGCATGACGTTGAATGAGGGAGATGAATACCGGGAATTGGGCTGATGTTTCCCCATCAACTGAGGCAATGACCTCCAGCCTTGTTACCTAATTGTAAGTTGGTGTTTAATTTATGAAAATTCAGATGATAGTTGTTGTGTATGCACTTTTGTCAGAGATTTAGCCATGGGAATTAAATGGATTACCGAACGATTAAATCCGTAAATGAAGGAGGGGTCAATCCTGTAAGTGAACTCGTCAAACACACTGACATTCCCAATGAACTGGTTTGGGAAATTCTTTGCCAAACTTCCAGCTAACTCTTTCAAATTAGCTCCGCTGGCAGTGTAGCAATTAGCACTTGGAAACTGGAGTAGTAATATGTTGAGGCACATAAGGGCCGTGAAACCTGTAGAGTTTGGTTTGAATCTGGCAAAGTAATTCATGGTCTTCAAATTTTTACAGCAATGCACAACTAGTTTTAATTAGATATCTCCGTGGCTAGTTGTAATGACTTTCGCATTTGTTTGATCCAATAATTATCTAATTTTAATTTGAAAAAATTGGTTAATTTTAAACCAAGTATACCGGCAGCTTGAATAGTCAAATAACAGAAAAGTCGATGGGGTTCTCGCAAGTTTGAGAAATTAGCAACCTGGTCTTACTAATGAATAGCCAACTATTGGTTATAGATGAGTGAGGTTCTTATTAGCTTCAGTGTCTAGAACCACTAGTAGCCCGGTGGTGTTGTGTTGGAATGGATTAGCTAATGAGATTGAACGACCACCACCAATTCGTATGGAGATGAAGCCGGAGATTGAATACGAAAACTATTGACATCGGGTTTTTACCCTCGGGGAAACATTTAACGTTTAAATCATTCACAGTTCAGCACAAACACAGAAACCTCTTCTCATATACTAATCCTTTACTGCTACACATATCATGTATTTAGCATATCGTCTAACATTTGGACACATTTATTTAAGGAAATGCCATCGATGCAGGATTTGTGAATGATTGTTCCTCCTTTGTAATCTACTCTATGATCCCATAAAAATCTCGGTCTGTCTGTCTGTGTGTTTCACTGCTTCTTCCTGACTACTTAACCGATTTTAAAACTGAATAGCTCAAGTTCAGATTCAGCAGGTGACACAAGTTCATAGGATTCTGTCGAAATATTTTCCTTAGAGACCTTCAAAAAGGTCCTCCTCAATAGTGACCCATTAACGGGCTTGTAGAAGCCTAGAATATTTTATACACCATTCCCTTGAAATGTTTGATTGACTTAATGCAAATACTCCTTCATAATTTCTGGGCCAATTTTAAAGCTGAATAGATTATTCGATTTACTAGTCTAAGCTGGACAGAGATTTAAACATGATGCCATGGAAAAAAATTACGCTTTTTAATCTTCAGAAAAGTCTTATCGATAGGTCAATAGTGGCCCATTAGCGGGCCTGTAGACACCTCCATAATATTCTCACACTGGTAAAATACATAAGGCAGTACTATAATGAAGTGTGACAAATTATTCCTAATGCCAACAAGAAAACGATTCCGAGTCTGGGGTCTGGAGTCACCCGAAAGTTAATAGCTCTGTAGGTCTGTTCTGATCTCTTGTTATTGTTCTGAGATTGTGGAATTTACTGAACTGTCTATCCATCATCCCATATCCTCATCCATGATACACAAATGCAGATGCCACAATTAGCCAAAGCTCAAAGTCTCCTGTCTACGGATCCTTAATTTTAGCACAAGACCCCGAGGACGTGCCTAACTCCAATCTTCTCCCATTACCTCGCTTTGTTTTGGAAGAAATAAACATTTCAGAAGCTTAATATTTCCTCACATCTTTATCATAATTTGTATTTCTTAAAAGATTAGACAACCACAAAATCAGCACTTAAAATTTACATACAATTAATCAATAAGCCCGTCGTGACTCTTGTAAAAATATAACACATGATTGGAATTTGACATTTGCTTTGCTACCTAAAGCCTTTGGCGGTGCTTTGTTTTTGCCATCTGTCGCGGTAGATTGGATCACCTTGTACGAGTATATCCCCAACCTCTTATCTTATATTTATAGATTTCAGTCCTCAACTCAAAGTCTCATTTGTCCAGCAATGAGTGAGTCATAAATAGAAGAGTCCAGTAGGACGTACTTTGAGTTTGTGAAAAAGTAAATCTTATCTTTGATTTTGTTTATGTCAAATCCTTCCTTTTGGAGATCAACCTTTCTCAGCTTATATGTTCCTATTTCATAGAATCCAAAAATAAATTACGAAACTCAAGACTGAATTTTAAAGTGTTTTAAAAATACCCGTGAGTTCCACTTCTTTCAAAATCCTGATGAACAGTGGTCTGGCGTATGGGGGCAAGTTCTTGATAACTCCTGTAGCCAAGTCTTCCAAGTTTAATGCTTCGTCAGGGTCAGCAATTGCGGCCATTCCGGCTCGTCCTTCATTCCCAGGAATCTCTACTCCATAGGCTGCAGCGTCTTTGAGACCACAAATGTTACTTATCACTGCTTCCACTTCGGCTGTACTGCAGTTCTCTCCCTTCCATCTGAATGTGTCCCCAGTCCGGTCCTTGAAGTAAAAGTATCCGAATTGGTCCATGACTAAAATGTAGAAATTTAGTAATTCAATTGAAATTTAATTTAATTCGTATAATTTTTCGGTCACTAAAATTACCTAGAATATCCCCAGATCGGAACCAAGCATCCCCCTTTCTGAAGGCATCTCTGAGGATTTTCTTTTCTTTTGCACCCTCTCCCACATATCTTTTTCAAATTAGAGTAAAATATTATTTACTTGGCTTTGCTGACTACTGCTTCGATTATACTTCACATGCACGTCACGCTTTTTCCCAAGGAAAAAACGTCCCTGGAGAAAATTGCAATGCCAATCTCCAATCTCCCAGACAATGAGATTATACGGGAGTTTAAACTTGAAGTATAATCGAGACAGAACTATATGCTTCATGAAGTGGCAAAGTAAGTACCCTTCGAAGTCTCTCATTGGGTTTCCAGCAATAATCTTCCCTATGAGCTCCCCAGTTTCATTTATCTTGCAAGGAATGACACGTCCGGTTTTAGGATCCTGGCTAATCTCTCCAGTCTCCTCGTCCACTCTGACGAGCGAGGTGGGCAAGAATGGAATGCTCCAGCGGGGCAGGAATCCACAAGATCCTACGTGATTGTCTATGTTGACTATTTCATAAGCAAATTAACTCATGTTTAAAATGATCCTCTTGTCACCCCTTAAAGGTACAATTTTCGAAATACCTATGTTACAGTTGCCCTCAGTAGAGCCGTAAAATTCGTTGATTTTCTTGATGCCAAAGCGGTCAACGAATTTTTGCCAGATTTCTGGTCGCAGTCCGTTTCCGAACATTTTCACTACTCTGTGCTGCTTATCATGAGGGGATGGAGGTTGGGAATACAAATATCGGCAGATTTCCCCAATGTACTGAGCAGTTGTGACCTTGTACTTGATGCAGTCTGTCCAGAAGCTTGAGGCCGAGAATTTTTTCCGAATGACCACAGTGGTGCCATAAAGTATGGCTTGCCCTGCTCCCAACATCCCACCCGCTGTGTGGTACAGTGGCAGCGCTGTGTATTGAATGTCAATGTCATGAAGGTCATACATAAAATGACTCCCCACTACAACCATGTAGAACCTAGATTTTACAGATAAGATGATATAAGATGATACACAAAGTCATCGATAACCTCCATGAACTCATCGAATAGATAGTCTCACCTCGAATGCTTAATAATTGCTGCTTTAGGGAGGCCTGTCGTCCCTGGAAAAAGGTCAGAAGGTCTAATTAGTTAATTAATAAATTAGCATAAAAAATAATTAATTAATTAATAATTAAATTATTTTAAATTTTATAATATTAAATTGTAAACATGCCAGATGTAAATACGTAGAAAAGGTTATCATAAAAATTGATGGGGTCTTTGGCAATTGGGGGTGTGCCCAAGCTAGCCCTAATCGTCTCATCCAAATCAACAGAGTCTTTCAGGATGGGCTTTCCAGAATGACCAGAGCAGTACTTCTGAATATTCTCGAGGCTTCCGGATTCATCGAGCTCTGCCAAGGCTGGATTTTAAATAAAAAATATCCATATCTTTTAGCACATTGAACCATTCTGAGATCTAGATAAAAAAAACACTTACCCTCTGATAGCTCATGGCCGTAGATGATGGCCTTGGAGCCTACGACATCAATTGAATGGAGAAGAGGTTTCAGTCTCAAATTGTAGTTAATTAATGCTGGAACGACACCAATCTACGCGATACATAAGAGTGGGACAAGATACGGATTAGACTAGAGTTTTAATTATCAGCTTTAATGGCGATAAGATGGTTTACAAAAAATTAATTGCGACTAACCCTGCTCAGTCCAAGCCACATGCAGACATACTCTGGCCGATTCTCCATGAACAGGGCCACATTGTCTCCCTTCCTGTACCCTTGATTTTGGAAGTAATTTGCAACTCGATTTGCATAATCGTCCACCTGATTCATTTAGAATTATTGTCATTAAGAATTTAACTATGTAGTTCACTCTAAAAGCGAATCTCATTGTTCAAAAGGGCATTGGTTTGAAAAGACCGCTTACTTGTTTAAAAGTCCATTCCTGGTGTTCGAAAAGGAAGCAGACCTTGTTTGGATATTTAGCAACTACGGCATCGAAGCTCCTACCTACTGTCATGTTCCTCATCTTGTAAATCTTGAGAGTTTTGATAACGTTAAAGAATCTACAGACCACTCTGGAAATAATATGATACTTGGTCAGTCAAATTTCTGTAACCCTTAGGCCAATTTTTTCTTCGTAAACAGGTACTCGCGGAACTTACCGGACGTCTCGAGGGAATGTCTTCCATAAGATTACCACCATTTTTCGAAAGATGAGGAGTATGACTAGTGTCAAGCATAGTGTGGCCAATGCTGTGATGCACGGCACGGAAAAATACCAGGGCTGGATTTCTCCCTCCGGAATATTGTCCGAGGTGGAACTGGAATTCGACATTGTCCCTTTAAATGTCGAAAACTTGAGCTAGTTAACTAATGACCACTTAAGGAAATTTTTATCACTACCTCGACCTCCAGGAGGATGGAAAAGACTAAGTTGGCCAGTTTTGTGTGACAAAGTGCCTATGGAAGATTTCTCTTTTTTTTCTTATCGTATGATTTATATTTACTTAACGATTCATTGGTCAGATATGAGGAGAGTTCTTAATGGCTTGTACATATTAAGAAGCTGGTGGAATTGAAACAGAGTTTTTATTTTTAGTGACGCAAGGTTCATCAAGTAGGTTAGTGTGCAATTAATATTCACAGTTGAATTGATTCATCTCCAGCTCTTAGATAATACATTAATACCGCTATTGCGATGGGACAGTTTTGATTGATTGGATCTTTTGGATTTAAATGGAGGAAAGACGACTAAAGGCGACTTGTTCATTTGCATGGTGGTAGTGGTGGTGGTGGACAGAAAAAAATTGGATGTTGGAGTTTACTCCCTTTGGCTAAGAGGTTCAACCCATGTCTCAATAGTACGAGGTTATCCGTTTTGATTATCTCAAAGGGTGACCCTAGCAAGTGAACTTTGAGTAGTACGGGATAGAGTGGGGATGTAAATTGAATTTTGTAGACCAAGTTCATGGATATGGGGATTTAGGATCAAGATTTGTAAATGCAGTGTGGGTCATGATGATTCATGCTTTTTTGTTCGAATTCAGTTTAAGCTACTTATGAGTTACGTTTTAAGACTAGAGAAAAATTTTCAGCCTGAACTTTTTTGATAATTTTTGGTGCTCTGGGTTGAATTGATTGATATGAATGTATGAAAATATATTGTATTAAGAATATATATTGTAATTGCCTTGATTTGACATTAAAATACATATTGGACTCATTTTGAGGTTATAGGTTAAAATTATATTTTTTGTTTGTTCAATTCTGCAACGCATTTTTATGGCATGATTTTTCTAAATCCTATTCAAGCTGCTTTGCAAGAACAAATTTCACAAAAGTTTCATTAGGACTAATTACGATCGTCTACCTGTACTCAGTTAATTTGCGCAAATTGGCGGATTAATTAGTCCGAGGGATAAAACAAGAGTGGGAGAAAAAATCTAATGATAGCCACACATTATGTAAATATTAAATATTAATTACACACATGCATTTCATGTAATTTACCTTTTTCTTACTAAATTAAACTTTGCCATGTGTTTTACACTGTAATTAATATTTTTTAATGTGAGAACTGTTCCGGAGTTGGCACAAGCTTCATCCTTTTTCATAACTTTGATAAGAGCTAATAAAAGATGAACGATTAATTCAAGCCACAGTACGCAACACACACTTCTTGATTCAGTCAACAATGATATCGTCATTGGATATTTTCTTAAATCTAATTAATTCGGTACCAACAACAACAATGGTCCCCTTTTCATTGTCTTGATGATTGAGACTGTGTTTTTTTTTAAAATTGAAATCTTAACAAGGGTTGACTTTATTGAAAAATTAAATCCAAAAAAGGAAAACTTAGGTGAAGAATCACGATGTGCGATTAAAAGAATAAAATAACCTTTTAAGA